>SZWC01001611.1:116805-166268 GCA_023375785.1 Penium margaritaceum | reverse complement strand
GCGTGCGCACCTGGAGAGAGCGTACCAGAGTTGAGCGAAGCGTGCCTTACAACTGGTCAGTGTGGGCCCATAACCCTTTGTCAACCGGCCTGAGGCAAACGGACTAGAAAACAGGGCCGACACAATAGCACCTGCCGTCCGCTCCTAGCATTTCAGCTAGGAGAAGATATCACCCTCAGGATCACGGTTCCACACTGAGCAGTTCCTAGGCAATCACTTGCTAGCAACTGTGTCCACTTAACACTTGGTCACTTTCGCGCGAGGTGCTAGTCAAAGACTAACTCCTGGGGCTTAGACCAACCAGTGTCTTCTTTATACTGTTCCTTAGTTGGACAACTCTGTGAGGAGCATCTAAGGCCAGATTGTGTAATTAGAATGAGGAATGAGCCTGGTACATATAGTCCTAGGCCTGGCTTCTAAGGTGTGTGGGCAGTGACACTTTTGGGGTGGTCACTTCAAACCACCTCACCAGTCCGCCAATTGGCGCATCCACTGACCGCCAAGTGGCGCACTCTCCTCATGCATGGAGAAATGTCTAAGAAACTTCCCCTGTGCTAGAAGGTCAAAAAACCTCCTGCGCACATCAAGGCTCGATCGCAGGACCTGTTGTCCCTAAGTCCAACATGCTATCCGTTGCGCTACACTTCTGGTGTCTCGCTTGGACTTGCACCACGAACAAGGTTTGGGGGACTTACTCCAAGGGAGCAGTGCATGCCCAACCTGTCCGTCAACCCATAGCAGTGGCCATGGGGCATAGAAGAACAACACTAACACGCACTTACACGCACTTACACGCACTTACACACACTTGTACACACTTACACGCACTTACACATACTTACACACACTTACGCCAACTTACACGAACTTCTACGCACTTAAACCAACTTACACATACTTTCACACACTTACACAAACTTACACGCACTTGTATGCACTTACACGCATTTACACACACTTACTTACAGTTACACGTACTTACACAAATGTACACGCACATACACGCATTTACACACACTCACACATAAGTACATGCACTTACACGTACTTACACGCACTTACTCGCACTTAAACGTACTTACACGCATTTACACATACCTACACACACTCACACGCACTTATACGTACTTACACGAAATTACACACGGTTACACACACTTACACGTACTAACACGCACAAACACACACTAACACGCACTTACACGCACTTACACACACTTACACGCACTTACACGCACTCACACGTACTTACATGCACTTCCATGCACTTACACGCACTTACACGCACTTACACGCACTCACACGAACTTTTACGCGCTTACATGCACTTACATGCACGGACACACACTTACACGCAATTACACCCACTTAAACGCACTTACACATACTTGCATGTACTTACACGCACTTACACGCACTTACATGCACATACAGGCGCTTACACATTCTTACGCACATTTATACAAATTTACACGCACCTACACGTACTTACATGCACCTACATGTATTTACACGTACTTACACAAACTTACACATATTTACACGCACTTACACACATTTACATGAACTTACACACACTTGCACGCACTTACACGCACCCCATGCACTTACACAGACTTACACACACTTGCACGTACTTGCACACACTGACACGCACTTACAGGCACTTACACATACTTATACGTACTTACACACAATCACACCCACTTACACACACTCACATGTACTTATACACAGTTACACGCACTTACACGCACTTACACACACTTACACACACTTACATGTACTTAAACGTACTTATACACACTTACACACACTTACATGCACTTACACACACCTACATGCACTTACACGCAGTTACATGCACTTAGACGCACTTACACGTACTGACACACACTTACACGTACTAACACATTTACACGCACTTATACGGAAGCACTTACACGCACTTACACACACTTACACACACTTACACAAACGTATACGCACTTACACACACGTACACGTACTTACATGTACTTACACGCACTTACACACACTTACACGAACATACACGCACTTACACAAACTTACACAAACTTACACGCGCTTACCCGCACTTACACGCACTTACACGCACTTACACGCACTTACACGTACTAACACGCACTTACACAAGCTTACACAAACGTACACGCACTTACACACACTTACACGAACTGACACGCACTAATACGTACCCATACGCTCCTACACGCACCTACACGTACTTACACTCTCACACGTACGTACACACCCTTACACATACTCACAAGAACTCACACGAACCTAAATGCACTTACACGCACCTACACGCACTTACACAACTTGCACGCACTTACACGCACTTACACACACTTACACGCACTTACACGCACTAACACAAACTTACACCAAACCAAACGCATTTACACACACTTACACACACTTACACACACCTACACACACTTACACTTGCTTACTTGCACTTGCAAGCACTTACACCCACTTACACACACCTTCACGCACTTACATATACTCACATGTACTTACACGTACTTACACGTACTTACTTATACTTGCACACACTTACACATACATACACGCACTTACACGCACTTACATGCACTTACACGTACTTACATGCACTTACACACACTAACACATACTTACACGTACTTGCACGCACGTACACACACTTACATGCACTAGCACGCACTAACACGTACTTACACGCACTTGCACACACTAACACGCACTTACACGCATTTACATGAACTTACATGAACTTACACGCACTTACACGCACTTACATGCACTTACACAAGCTTTAACCGCACTTACACGCACTTACACGCACTTACACGCACTTGCACACAGTTACACGAACTTACACCTACTTACACGAACTTACACACACTTACACACACGTACACGTACATACACGCACTTACACGCACCTACACGCACTTACACGTACTTACGTTCACTTACACACACTTACACGTACTTACACGCACTTACACACACTTACACGTACTTATACACACATACTTGCACTTACACGTACTTGCACGTACTTACACGTACTTACCCGCACTTACACGCACATACACGCACTTATCCAAATTTACACGCACTTAAATGCACTTCTACGTACTTACACGCACTTACACGCACTTGCACACACTTATACGCACTCACACGCGCTTACACACACTTACACGTACTTACACACACTTACATGCAATTACACGCACTTACACAAACTTACACGCATTTACACGCACTTACAAGCACTTACGCGCACGTACACGTACTGACACGCACGTACACGTACTTACACGCACATACATGCACTTACATGCACTTACACGTACTTACACGCACTTACATGCACTTACACGCACTTACACAAACTTACACGCATTTACACGCAATTACCAGCACTTACACCCACTTACATGCACTTACACACACTTACACATAATTACACGCACTTAAATGCACTTACATGCACTTACGTGCACTTACACGCACTTACACGCACTGACACACACTTACATGCACTTACACGCTCTTAAACGCACTTACACACACTTACACGTACTTACACACACTTACATTCACTTACATAAACTTACACGTACTTAAACCAACTTAAACGTACTTGCACGCACTTATACATACTTACACGCACTTACATGCACTCACACGCACTTACACGCACTTACAGGTACTTACACACACTTACACGAACTTACACATACTTACACGCACTTATAGGCACTTTCATGGACTAACACGCATTTACACGCACTTACAAGTTCTTACACGCACTTACACACACGTACACGCACTTACACACACTTACACGCACCTACATATCTACACGCACTTACACACACTTACACGAACTTAAACTGCACTAACACACTCTTACACGCACTTACACTCACATACACGCACTTACACATACTTACACGCACTTACACGAACTTACACATACTTCCACGCAAATACACTCACTTGTACGAACTGAAACTACACCTACACGCACTTACACGCTCTTACACAAACTTACACATACTTACATGTACTCACACGCACTTATACATAATTACACGTACTTACACGCACTTACATGCACTTATATACACTTACACGCACCTACACGCACTTACACGCACCTACACGCACTTACACAAACCTACATTCACTTACACGTACTTACACGCACTTACATGCACTTACACGCACTTTCATGCGCTTACACATACTTACACACACTTACTTGCACTTACACATACTTACACGTACTTATATGCACTTACATGTGTTTACACACACTTCCACGCACTTACACACACTTACACACACTTACACGTACTTAAACAAACTTATACACACTTACACAAATGTATACGTACTTGTATACACTTACACGCACACATGCACTTACATGCACTTACAGGTACTTACACGCACTTATACACACTTGTACTCACTTACACACACTTACACACTAACACATACTTACATGCACTCACACGCACTTATACATACTTACACGTACTTACACGCACTTACATGCACTTATATACACTTACACGCACCTACACGTACTTACACGCACCTACACGCACTTACACAAACTTACATTCACTTACACAAACTTACACGTACTTACACGCACTTACATGCACTTACACGCACTTTCACGCGCTTACACATACTTACACGCACTTACTTGCACTTACACATACTTACACGTACTTATACGCACTTACATGTGTTTACACGCACTTCCACGCACTTACACACATTACACACACTTACACGTACCTAAACAAACTTATACACACTTACACAAACTTATACGTACTTGTATACACTTACACGCATACATGCACTTACATGCACTTACACATACTTACACGCACTTATACACACTTACACTCACTTACACACACTTACACGTACTTACACATACTTACACGTACTTACACACACTTACACGCACTTAACATGTACTTACTTGCACTTACACATACTTACACAGAACTACACGTCCTTACACGAACTTACACGCACTTACACGCACTTACATGCACTTACACACACTTACACGTACTTACACATACTTACACGTACTTACACACACTTGCACGCACTTAACATGTACTTACTTGCACTTACACATACTTACACAGAACTACACGTCCTTACACGAACTTACACGCACTTACACGCACTTACATGCACTTACACACACTTACACGCACTTATACACACTTACACTCACTTACACACACTTACACGTACTTACACATACTTACACGTACTTACACACACTTACACGCACTTAACATGTACTTACTTGCACTTACACATACTTACACAGAACTACACGTCCTTACACGAACTTACACGCACTTACACGCACTTACATGTACTTACACACACTTACATGTACTTAGACACATGTACACGTACATATATGCACTTGCACACACTTACACACTTTTATACGCACTTAAGCAGACTTACACACACGTACACGTACTTAAACGCACGTACATGCACTTGCACGCACTTACACGTACTTACACAAACTTACACGCACTTACACGCACTTACACGCACTTACACAAACCTACACGCACTCGCAGGCACTTACACGAACTTACACAAACTTACATGCACTTACACATACTTACATATGCTTACATGCACTTACACATACTTACACGTACTTACACGTACTTACACGTACATACATGTACTTACACGTTCTTACACGTACTTATATGTACTTACACAAACTTACACGCACTTACATGCACTTACACACACTTACACGTACTTACACATACTTACATGCACTTACACGCACTTTCCCGCACTTGCAAACACTAACACACACTTACTAGCACTAAAACACAATTACAAGCACATATACGTACTTACATGCACTTACACGAACATATGCGTAGTTACACGTATTTACACGCACTTACACATACTTACATGCACTTATACGCACTTACACGCACTTAAACACACTTACACGCAGTTACACGCACTTACACGCACTTACGCGCACTTACACAAATTCACACAACCTTACACGTACTTACACCGACTTACACGTACTTACACACACTTACATGCGCTTACACATACTTACACGTACTTACAGTCATTTACACGCACTTACTCGCACTTACACGCACTTACACAAACTTACACGCACCTACATGCACTCACATGCACTAACACGCACTTACACGCACTTACAAGCACTTACACGTGCTTACACGCACTTACATGCACTTACACGTATTTACACGCATTTACACCCACTTACATGAACATACACGCACTTACACGTACTTACCCGCACTTACACGCACTTACACGTACTTACACGCACAAACACGCACTGACACATACTTACACGTACTTACAAGAACTTAAACGCACTTACACACACTTACAAACACTTACATGAACTGAAACCGCATTTACATGCTTTTACACGTACTTACACAAACTTACACGTAATTACACGCACTTACACACACTTACACGCACTTACACACATTTACATGCACTTACGCACACTTACACACACTTACACACACTTACACGCACTTACACATACTTGCACGTACTTGCACACACTTACATGCTTTTACACGCACTTACACGCACTTACATGCACTTACACACACGTACACGCACTTACACGCACTTACACGTACTTACACGCACATACACATACCTATACATACTTACACGCACTTACACGCACTTACATACACTTACACACAGTTACATACACTTACACGTACTAACACGCACTAACACGCACTTACATGCACTTACACGCACTTACACGTACTTACATGCACTTACACGCGCTTACACGCACTTACACACATTTACACACACTTACACACACTTCCATGTACTTACACACACTTACACAAACTAACACAAAATTGCACGTACATAAACCGCACTTACACGCACTTACACGCACTTACATGCACTAGCACGCACTTACATGCATTTACACGTACTTACACGCACTTACACACACTTACACGAACTTACACTCACTTACACACACTTACACATACTGACATGCACATACACGTACTTACACGCACTAACACACACTTAAACGCACTTACACATACTTACATGCACTTTCACACACTTACACGTACTTACACGCACATACACGTGCTTATACGCACTCATACATTTACATGAATTGACACGTACATACACGTACTTACATGCACCTACATGTACTTACACACACTTACAAGCACTTACACATACTTATACGCACTTACACACACTTACACGGACTTACACGTACTTACACGCACTTACACGCACTTACATGAACTTACACGCACTTATACACATTTATATGCACTTACATGTGTTTACACGCACTTCCACGCACTTACACACACTTACACACACTTACACGTACTTAAACAAACTTATACACACTTACACAAACTTATACGTACTTGTATACACTTACACGCACACATGTACTTGCATGCACTTACACGTACTTACACGCACTTATACACACTTACACTCACTTACACACACTTACACGTACTTACACATACTTACACGTACTTACACACACTTACACGCACTTAACATGTACTTACTTGCACTTACACATACTTACACATAACTACACATACTTACACAAACTTACACNGCGCTTACACATACTTACACGCACTTACTTGCACTTACACATACTTACACGTACTTATACGCACTTACATGTGTTTACACGCACTTCCACGCACTTACACACATTACACACACTTACACGTACCTAAACAAACTTATACACACTTACACAAACTTATACGTACTTGTATACACTTACACGCACACATGTACTTGCATGCACTTACACGTACTTACACGCACTTATACACACTTACACTCACTTACACACACTTACACGTACTTACACATACTTACACGTACTTACACACACTTACACGCACTTAACATGTACTTACTTGCACTTACACATACTTACACATAACTACACATACTTACACAAACTTACACGCACTTACACGCACTTACACGTACTTACACACACTTACATGTACTTACACGCATGTATACATACATATACGCACTTGCACACACTTACACACACTCATACGCACTTAAGCAGACTTACACACACGTACACGCACTTACACGCACGTACATGCACTTGCACGCACTTACGCGTACTTACACACACTTACACGCACTTACACGCACTTACACAAAGTTACACAAATTTACACGTACTTACACGCATTTACAAGCACTTACATGCACTTACATGCACTTACATGCACTTGCACGAACTTACACGCACTTACACATACTTATACGCACTTACACGAACTTACACACACTTACACGCACTTACACGTCCTGACACGCACGGACACACACTTACACGCAATTACACACACTTAGATGTACTTACAGATACGTACATGCACGTATACGCACTTACATGCACTTACACGCACATACACGCGCTTGCACACACTTACACATATTTACACAAATTTACACACACCTACACGCACTCACACGTACCTACACACACTTAGACACACTTACACGCACTTACACATACTTACACGCTCTTATACACACTTACACAAACTTACACGCACCTGCACATACTTATACGAAATTACACAAATGTACACGCATTGACACGCACGTACAGGCACTGACGCACACTTACACACACTTACACATACTGACACGCACTTACACGCACTCATACCCACTTACACGTACTCACACGTACATACATGCACTTACACGCACTTACACATACTTACACGCACCTACACACACTTACACGTACTTCAAAGAACTTACACGCACTCACGTGCACTTCCACGCACTTACATGAACATGCCTGGGCCTGCACCTACGGTGCCTATGCCTGGGCCTACGCCTATGGTATCTGTGGCTACGGTGACTGTGCCTGTGCCTATGGTACATGCGCCTGCTGTCAGGCACAGTTCAGCCGCAGCTCCGCAGGGAAAGACCACCCGCGGAGAAAGACATGGGCAGCCTGAGATCCGCGCATAGAAACCTGGCTCCCGTAGATGCGGTTGAGCAAAGGGTAGCGCAGAATCTAGGGGTAGGGGGTCTGTAGGTGAGCACAATTACCTGCGGCGATTCCTCCACAACCAAGTGCATGATGCGGAGAGGAAAAAGGCGGGACGCAGTGGTGAGAAATCCGCGGTGCAAAGAGAACAAGGACGAGCCGCAGCAAGATCCGCGATCACTGACAAGGCGCAGGTAAATCAGCGGATTAACCAAGCAATCAAGGGAGAAACATCCAACCAGCAGGAATGACCAAGCATCAATCACGGAGGAACCTCTGGAGATGTACCGCAAAAAGCGAAGATTCAAGGAAGAACACGAAGACCGCGTGCACGAGCCGCCGATGAAGAAGATCATTAGTAAAGAATAATACGTGTTTGAGGACAAGACCCGCGGGGCACAGCCGCACCGCGTGGAGTCCAAGTAGGAAGGAAGGAAAATAGCCTGAGAAAGATGAGACCGACGGCGTGTAAACACGCCATGCGGAGTCCCAAGTAGATAAGACCTAGATGGCACTAGCACAACATGAGCTCAGTCTTGCTTGCTTCCTTGAGCAATACTCCGCATTCATGTACTCCGCCACGTTGATCAAAGACATTCACTCGTTCTCCTCTATGTTCACCACCCCACTACCCCCGTGCCTTTTGTAGCTCTTGGAGTCCTGTCCGCTGTCTACGGGACTGTATGCGTGAAGAGCCAAAAGCCCGCGTGAAGTGAACTACCGGCGGAGCCCTTGCTTGCACACGTCCGCGAAACGAGGATTCCGCGGAGAGGAGCTGGAAGCCACAAGGTGGCGGGCTAACGTGTGGTAAGAAGTGGACCGCAGAGTGTCACTCATTGGTGAGGTTTGTGCGCAAAGATCCAGATATGCAGTCCACGGAACTGTCAGTAGCTTAGTGCTGGTGTCTGTGTTCCGCTGCACACCTAGCTTGAGCAGTAGTGTGTGAGCAGTGCATAGTCCGCGGATAGCGCGGAATAAAGTCTCCGTGGAAAAAGTCAAGGGCGCGGCAAAATGGGAGGTATCAGTTTCATGGTGCGGTGAGCGTGGATAGTTCCTTACTACTTGTTTAGCGAAATAGCACGTAACCTTCATAAAAGTCATTGATGTCGGCAGCAAGCTTTGTGTACCAGGATTGCAGAAGACGGCAACAGCAGTCATCCGTGCGGTGTTTGTTTCCAGGTTGAGCTACCAATCACGAGGGCGGTCAGAGTTCCTCGCCTGTGCTGTCCCGCACCCCAGTCAGCTCCTCACCCGGTGCTGACCCTTTGGTCCAACACCAGCGGGTACACAACTGGCTGGAGCAACTGCACTGGCGTCGCATCATGGACCTCTCGGTGAACATGTGGAAGTGGAGACAATATCCGTCCATGGCAGCCGTGGATCCAGCCAGTCTCAACACGAGTCGGAGGGACAGGAGGCTGTGGTTACGGCACTGCCTTGGTTTTCTGATCCCCAACCATCATCGGAGCAGCACTCCGCTAGTGGAGGATTCGAGGCCTGTCGTAGATTGGTCTACAGGCGTTGTGGCGGGCAGCAGCCGTTGGCGGCTGGCAGCACGGTAGCTCCGCACCCACCTCCGCCAATGCAACCGCAAACTCTGGTACAAAACCCCAAGGAACCAGGAACCACTAGGATCCCAGCAGTGGATGACAAGCAGTCAATGATGGACTTGCAGCAGAAAAGACCACCGGTTTCCGCGCTTGGGATGCACCCGGACTCGAACCTGCCGCGGCAGCCGGTAGGGTCGGTTCCGGAGGGTATGACGGCAGCATCACTGGTGATTGGCCTGTAGCAGCAGCAATTGATCCCACCAGCACTCCACCCAGGAAGCGAGCTACCGGGCACACCGGTGCCCTCACAAGCACCAGGATCCGCGCAGTTGCCGGCAAATCAACCTCTGGCGAATCAACCTTCCCCGCCTGCGGGGGCAATGGCGGTGGAACCCATCAAACCCTCTCAGACAACGGGATTGCCACAGCTGTAGATGCACTTGCTGCAACAGACTATCGGAGCCGGACAGGTAGGGATTCCAGCGTAGTCTTCCGCATCCGGAGCTGAGCCGCAGCAGATGCCTCTCCAGCTAAGCATGGGCTTTCCATTAACAGGAACACCCCCACACGCCATGTTGAAGGCACCGCCGCAACAGCAAGCGTACCCATCCCAGGCGGCCACAAATGTGCCACAAGCGGGAGCAATACCGCATCCACCGGCACTTGGACTACCGATCCAGCAACCTTGGCAGCCCGTGCCACAAGAAGGAGTGGGGGTTCAGCCTCCTGTGGGGATGACATAGCCAGGAAATCATGGTGGGGGCCTTGTTCACCAGGTAGTCCCAGCCCAACCAACAGGGACGCAAGCTCTGAGCCATCCGCAGCAAACGCTTGGGGGTGTAACGCAGATGAGCACCAGGAGTCAGCCTTCTGCTACCACTCCGCGCTTATGGACGGCGCAGTACCAGCAGCCTATGAGCATAATGCAGGTGGGAGCGACACCACTGATACCCGTAACCAATGCATTGCCGCAGCCTATAGTGATGGTTCATCAGCAACTATCCCACCAGCAGGTGGTTGGAGCAGTGTCCGCGGGACCACCACCCCCAATACCACTGCCGACACTAATGATGCAGGGTCACTCGCACCCACCACCGCAACAAACACACACTGCCAATGTGGGACGAGCGGCTCAACCCTTTCCCGCAGCTGTGACTCCTGCCAGCCAAGCGTATTGGGCACCCCAGGGGACAGTACCTTCGGCACCCGGAACCCAGGCTCCGCCTCCTGGGATGGCATTCTTCTCCATACCTTACACCGCTACTGCACCAGTGCCTACCTCTTAGTACATGCTTCCCCCCCACCCATGCAGCCAGGCTTTCCCATGCCCGCGAGACAGTCACGGATGCCGAACCCTCCAACGGGGTACTCCGCGGCCCCGTCTGCACCCATTCCGTCGCCACGTGCTACGAGTGCATTGAAGACTAACCGCAGTACTGTTCCACGTCTACAACATATCCGTTCCGAACCCGCCAACATCCCGCCGTTGGACTCCTGAAGGGTGCTCCGGAGGAGGATCCCTGGGTCAGACTCAAACAGATTACCCTCTTTGCTAGCATGGGCCGAATTTCGCCGGACCTCTGCCTCGCCACTGCGGAACTTCACCTCCAAGGGGCTGTAGCTGACTGGTACAACGCGCAGGTGCCCTTCCCATCTTTCGAGGACTTTGGCAATGCCCTTATTGAGCGCTTCAAGCACCTGACAAAAGAAGAAGCGTTGGGGAAGATTGAGAAGGAGGTAATGCGCAAGGATGATGATATCCGCAGATTCTTGGACTAGTTCCTAATCTTGGATTCAGTGGCCAAGAGTCCGCAAGGGGAAGGCCTGCCGTTGTGGGTCCTCCTACAAAATATCATCCGCGCACTTCCAAATGAGATAAGCAGCCTCATGATTGCTGACCACTACCATTCCCTCTAAGACGCGGTGCGAGACGCCACATCCATCTTCACCAAAGAGCAGTCCACCCAGCAATACCAGGGCAGTGAGATCCATGCACCCTCCCCTTCCCAAACCCTGCCCCCGCAGCCGAAGAAGCCAAGACCTTGCTACACATGCCAGAGCCTGGAACACATTGCCTGGGACTGCCCTCGTAAGCGACAAGCAGCTCCGCGTCCTGACCCAGTTTCCCAAGATCCTATGGTCCAGCAGTGGCAGCAGTACTACAACCAGACGTGGCCGGGTCATCAACAGCAGCATCAGCGGCAGCAACAGCAGTAGCAACAGAAACTGCATCCGCCCCCCACTGGACAAGACCAGGCAACACAAGGGACAGGCCAGGGTATCTTGCCGAACCCGCCGCCAAAGCCTGCGGCCGGCGCTCGCCACGTAAAACTGGGTTTGCCCATGGCGGAGGACGAAGCTACGGAGGTGACACCCACGCCTGAGAAAACGGAGATCATTACATGAGCTAGTTGGCTTAAGCTTTGTGGTTGGGACTTGTAGGAAGCTGCATGGCTCCAAAGTGACCTGTGGCGACGGGCCGAAGCTGCCGAGGCCCAGCTGCAAAAGGCCGTCACTGCCCGTTCCGTGAAACCCCCGAAGAAGCGACGCACCACGGATCTCGCACCTACAAGGACTCCAACTGTAGCAGATACCTCATCGATGCCTCAAACTACTCCCATCCTTGCGGTGCATTCTACAGATCTGGTGGATAAACTCTTCACTACTCCCGTCGCCTCCGTGAACTTTTTTGACTTCCTCTGTCTTCATTCCAAACTGGCTCCGCGGCTCCGAGAAGAGTTTACCAGAGCTAATCATCATCTCCAGACCGTTGGCATCTCCCTCACTTGTACCACTCCGCCCCACGGCACCCACAATACCTGACAAGCCATGGCAGAGGTTCCACCAGGATTGACCACTGAGGAGATAGACTGGGGCTGGGCACCACAGCCTCTAGAACCACCTCACCGCAATAATCGCCATTACGAGGTTGCCTGCTGCGTGATTTGGATTTGCGGCCGCAAGTTCCTTGCTATTATTGACACAGGGACAATCCACACTACCGTGGCCCTCCGCGTCCTGTGCCTCGTCGGATGGACAGAACGCATCCTTCCCACGTGCCGGTTGTTCAACAATTCCGCAAGAGGGATGGATTACGGGGACGGAGAGGTCCGGAGCCTACCCATGTAGGTGGACTCGCTTCACGAACCAGTGGATGTCCAAGTCACACAGGCCCTGACCTACGATGTCCTCCTGGGCATGGATTATCTCCTTCCGCGGCGAGGCAACCTCCTGTTTTCCCTGGGTGTCATGCAGCTCACCTCCGTCACGGGTACGAAGGAGTACGCCCTCATTACTGTGGGGGATCCAGTCATGATGCCAGTGACCGGCGACTGACCTTTCTCCCTATCAGATGCGGCACAAGAAGATGCACATGCACGCTCAGTGTGCAGCCAACCTCTTGCTGATGTTGCTCTTGACGCGGAACAGGTTCCCGTTGAAGAATGACGTGAACTCTCCGCAGACCATGTGGAACCAGAGATGCGTGCCAGCCTCTTGGGACTGTGGCAGCAAAGTGAGCAAGCATTTGGCCAAGGCCTTCCCCTGGATGACGACGATGACTTCTACCCCATCCGTAACCAGCTGCCACCTCCGCCCCTACGATGGTACCACATTCTCCACCCTCGCCTCTCACCAGCCCAAAAGCAGGACTTCCGGGACCTGCTGGACTCCTATGCCAATATCTTTGCTGGCGCGGCGACAGACTTAGGAGCTGTCAATGCCTTCCATGTCATCAACACCGGCGCGGCTGCCGTAGTCAAACAGAAAGTCAGCCGAATCCTCCCTGACCAAGAGCAGATAATCACCGAAGGACTCGCGGAATTAAAGGCGCAGGGTGTGACAGTCCCCATCGTCAGTCCCTGGCGTGCTAACTTGGTCATTGTCGGCAAGCCGGACAGGTCCAGACGTTTCTTTGTGGACTTCCGTGACCTCAACAGCGTCACGGAGGAAGACGCCTACCCCATGCCGCTGATTGTCGACATCCAGGAGCGCCAGCAGGGGCGCGGATGGTTCGCAAAACTCGACGTGAAGGCAGCCTTCCACGTCGTCCTGATGCACCCGGACTCCATTGTCAAGACGGCCTTTGTCACTCCCGAGGGACTCTACGCCTTCACTCGCATGCCATTCGGTCTCCGCAACGCTAGCGCCACATTCCAACGCGTCATGGATTCCACCCTATGCGGTATCCCTAATGTAAGCTATTATATTGACGACATCATGCTCACGGCCGAGAGATGGATTCCACCCTATGCGGTATCCCTAATGTAAGCTATTATATTGACGACATCATGGTCGCGCCACATTCCAACGCGTCATGGATTCCTCTCCGCCATCTTCTCGGCTCTCCGCAATGCCAACCTCAAACTCAAGGCTGCTAAGTGTTCCATCGGTGCTGCGGAAATGGAATTATTGGGGTTCGTCATGAGTGCCGAAGGCATAAAAACCGACCCCGTGAAGATCGCGGCGGTCCAGGAGTGGAGCTAGCCCACCACTGCGGGACAGGTCAAGATCTTTCTCGGCTTTGTCTCCTTTTACCGCAAGTTCGTCCCTGACCACGTCCGCATTATCCGCCCACTACAGCAGCTGACCCATCAGGACATGCCGTTTGAATGGACGCCGGAGTGCGTCGCTGCCTGGGCAGAAATCAAGCATCGCCTAGTCACCGCGCCCATGCTCTAATTCCTTGATTTCAACCTTCCCTTCTCCATCACTACTGGCTGGTCCCGGGACGGCCTTGATGCCGTGCTTTCACAGTCGATCCAGTAACCAGTTAAGCGGGTGATAGCATATGCCAACCGCGCTGTCATTGATAGTGAGCAGAACTACCCACCAGTGAAGGGCAAGTGCTTGGCTGTGTTGTGGACACTCCAACACTTCCGCGACTACATCAAGAACGGTAAGCCTTTTACGGTCCTGACCGATCATCAAGCGATGCAATGGCTCCTTACAACACAGAACCATGAGGGCATCTTGGCCAAGTGGGCCCTCCTCCTGCAGGGCTATAACTTGAAAATCAAGTACCAGCCCGCGCTCGCCAATGGAAACGCGGATGCTCTCAGCCGCCCCCCTAGCAAAGAGTGGCCTCATTCCGCGGATCCACGGGATAGCCTCCTGGACTCCCCTCCTGCAGCTGCTCCTCTCCCCGCGGACACCGAGCCTTGGTGGGAAGGCCTCGCTCGTGAATTTACGGATGAGGAATCCACGGCTGGGTACCAACTCTTGTCCGAGCTAGAGCCAGCGGAACCCTTTGGCACCGCGGAGACCCTCCCAGCTCCACGTGCCCCTAGGCTCCAGCTCGCCCGCCGTTTCAATCCCACATTTTGTGGATGGACACTCGAGGAGATCGCGGCACATTGTCCTCCTCGCTCTTCACTGCCACGGTTGCACCGAACTCCCTCTGCTGTGGCGGTTGCCACCGGTCCTCCGACTCTGTCCCCCATGCCCTGTGCTTCCCCCCTCCTTGACATGCGTCACCCCCTTTCCCTGGTCGACTTCCTTCACTCCCCCTTATCTGCGAAACGTCTCTAGAATCTCTTCTCCTCCTTCAACCCATCTCTTTCCCCTGTGGGCATCCATCTCTCCTACACCCTCACCCGCGACATAGGCGTCCACATGGTGGCCCATGCGATTGATACGGCACATTCCCGCATCCGGGAGGATGCATGCCGCGCGCCATGCACGTGGGCCCCTGCCCTGCTGATACCCGGACCGCCGCCACATGCTGAGGTCCACGTGGCATGGTGTCACGTCTGGGTATGTGGCTGAAAATTTGTGGCCATCGTGGATACTGGAGCTACCCATACCACCAGCGCGTTGCGGACGGCCCGCACCTTGAGGATCGACCATCTCATCACCCCCACTCGGCTCCGCTTCTCCATATCCACCGGTGCTACCGACGCAACCATCGGTCAGATTGTAGCCCTCCCCATCCAGGTCACTAACGTGCATGCACCGCACACCGTCCAGGTGTGTGATGTCCGAATGTACGACATGCTCTTGGCGACCGACTCGCTCGCACCGTGTCAAGCGGATATATTACTCGGCTTCGGCATTCTGAGTCTCATTTCCGTCTCTGGCATTTGATCGTTCACGCCACTCTTCACATCAGCTCACCCGCTCTCCGTCTCCTCTCCCATGGTTCTCACACCATCAGGCTGTGGCACTCAGTTCACCTGCCGCATCACTTGTAGATCGGGTGCTAACCGCGGCACAGCCTCCGCCATGGCTCGTCCTTCTAGCGCGAGGTCCGCGCCTCCAAACAAGGGGGGTTGATGGTCCCACGAGACATGCCATTCTGCGACAAACCACGGGCCGAGCCACCGTATCTAGGGCTGGCACAGGACATTCCGCGCCACCTGTTGCAGCAGCGTTACCTGGAGCACCTCCGGCATCAAGCCCTTGCGCGCGCCCAGCAGCAACAACAGCTGCAGCGTCACCTGGTACACCTCCAGCATCAGGCCCTTCTGCGCGCCCAGCAACAACAGTAACAGCAGCGTCACCCGGAGCAATGCCGGCATCAAGCCCTTCCGCGCGCCCAGCAACAACAACAGCCGCAGCGTCACCTGGCGCAGCTCCGGTATCAGCCCCTTCCGCGCTCCCAGCGGCGACAATAACAACACCACCTGGATGATCTCCCGTTGCTGGCTCTCCCGCAGCCCCAGCAGTACCGGCACCCGCAGCAGTGCCGGCACCCGCAAGTGCACCACCGCCACTTGGCTCTTCTGCGCCGATCGCGCACTCCTCCTCCCCACCAGCCTCACGAGGCAGTCCGGCGCGAGGGACACCGCGACTCCCGCTTATTGCTGGAACAGTTATGGAGGGCGCGCTGACCCACCTGGAGAAAAGCTCCGGCAACAGCGGAGAACAACCTGGTGCCAACCATGTGCTGGATGTGGTGAGCAGCGTCATCATACATTTGCAAGATGAACTCCGGGAGGTAGTCCACGTGAAGTTAGGGAGCTCCCTCTTCAACCCCGCCTGGCAGGTGGTCTTGAAGGGTGCGTCCAAAACTGCCCTTTCCCTTGGCCAGCGAGCTCGGCAAACGCAACTACTAGAGACACCAGGGGCCGAGCGTCTCATTTCAGCACTCCGCAACCTCCTCAATCTCCACCCCGCGTAGGCCATGGAGGGAGTGGCGACATTCCTTGACACGGAACAACCGGACTGCCACGTGAATGCCGCTCGTGAGTGGTGATTCCTGGTCCGCCGCGATCAAACCTCGGACCCTACACGTCGCTATGTGCACCTGCTCCAAGAACGTGCTTGGACGCTCACCATCTAGTACGCCGCCCACATGCCGGCGCGAACAATGGAGGTACCAAAGAGGAGGACCGCGGCAAAGGCATGGCGATGGGGTTACTTGTTCGGGCTCATCACCAACAGATGGGGAGTGCAGTACACGACGGCAGAGCTCGGAGACATCTCCACGTTGGAACAACAGCATGAGAACTGGTATGCTGCCATTGAATAATGTTGGCAGCTGACCAAGGATGGTGCCTTGCGCCAACAAACCGCGACCGCGGTGACCGAAGGGTTGTCGAAGGCGCTTCAAAAGACAAAAACTGCACTAACGGACGAGGTGGTACGCCACTAGGCCCGTGAGGCTGTTGATGTGTGTTGGGAGGAGAAACACCGCACCCTCACCGAGTCAGAAGAGGCTCAGGAGTACCTCCGCGACTCCCCCAAACTCACGAAAACACGGGATCAGCTGAAGGCCTTATGGCGACAGATGGCAGAGGAACAAAGGCGAAAGGCAGAAGCGGCGGTGGAACAGGTGGCAACAGAGTTGATGGCTGAGACGATGACTGAGCCTGCGGCACCAAAGGATGAAGCTACTACAGGACAAGGGGCGGCAGCAGGAAGAGTGCACATGACTGCAAAGACGGCACACAGGGCGATCACAACGGAGGAGGAGAGAGCAAGCGCGGGGGCAGCAATGGCAGCAGCTGGGCGAGCGGCAGGGAGGCAAGGAGCAGAGCAGCGGAGAGAGGGATAGGTGGAAAGTGGGAGACGGCCCAAGGATGCGTGCACACAAGCAACGACAGCAGTAGCCAGGAGAGAAACGCTGAAGAACACTCCGTGGCCAACATTATCAGCCGCCCTGCTGGACAAACAGGCCAAGCTTCAAAACGCGGCCAAGAGGATCACAGCATCCGCGGCCGCAAGCAGGCAGGCCGCCTCACCCCAGGGAGCATCAGTCAGCCGTGTGGTTACTCCACAGAGAGACTCAGCCGCAGGAAGACACGCTCCATTTGCACAAACCACGCCTACAACCCGCCGCCAAGGACAATAGAAGCGGACCATCAGGAATAGCACCGCTGACGCCCCCTTCGCCAAGCGCAGCAAGCAGCACCATCCCTCCCAAGGCGCCCGTCTGAGCATCGATCCGGCGCAGCTCAAACAGTTCCAGCGGGATGCCGCCCAGGCGATGGAACAACTCCTGGCGGTATTCTGCAGTATCCCAATGCCGGCCGGTGCGGTCCCAACCCAGCTGCAGCCCCTCGTAGGAGGCATCGGTACCACAATACATTATGAGCGAGGGGCTGCGGAAAGAGTCGCCGCCACGGCAGCAAAGAAAACACGGGGGTGGTAATCTCCGAGCTGAGTGAATCACCAGAGCTCGATGAAGAACAATCTATCGCAAGGAGACCGGGCCTGTTGCGGCTCCCAAAGGCAGCGGCAGGGCAAAAGCCAGAGGCAGAGACAGTCGAGGCCCGCGGAGCACCAGGTCGGCGGCACATGGCACCACCTGAGGTGGGGCTGCGCAGCTAGTGGGACGAAGAGGAGCTATGCGCGGTGGGGATCCTGCGGCTCCTCCCAGCACTGGACACTTGGGATAGAGAGCCACCTGCCTATGATGAGGAGCACCAGCGGCGCCTGCAAGCAATGAAGGCGGAGCAGGATGCAAGGCGAGCCCAGGGGTTGCCGGCGCTATAGAAGGAGAAGAAAAAGAAGATTGGGGAGGCTGCAGCGGAGAAAACAGGAAAGAAGGGACCCTTCAAAACACAGGATTGGCGGATCTGGCAGACCGCACACATCTTGCTCCGCGCCACTACCAAGGAACAGCAGAAAGCGGAGGCGGAAAAAGTGTACAAGGCCTTGGGAGCTCAGATGGGGGTGGAATACGACCGGCGGAAGAATGACGACCTCGTCCATCTATGTGAGCAGTATGCGTGGGAGGGCGGTTGCCTCTACTGGACCGCGCCACACATCCTGTGGGTGCCTCCACCCTCCATGCAACGAGTGCTGATTGAGGCCTACAACCGTCACCACCAGTCTAGTGTGCAGGCACTTAAGGAGCGGCTATCCCCCATCCTGCATGTGCCCAACCTCCTGGCAATCATAAAAGAGGTGGTGCAACACTGCGCACCATGTGAGTGGAACCAAAAAAATCACGCTGCGGGACATGCCCATCTACTTGCCCTCTCCTATAGGCGAACCCTTAGACCGCATCATCACCGACTTCCATGGGCCTCGTCCACGCCGCGCACAAGGGGAGCGGTACTGGATTGCGGCAGTGGACCAATTCACCAAGTATATGTGGGTCATGGCTGTCCCAGACAAATCCTCCAAGCGCGCAGCCCGCTTCATCCGTGAGGAGATCTTCTACCGCTTTGGCAGTTGTCACGTGGTGCACAGCGATAATGGCACGGAGTTCACAGGAGCATTCTGCGAAGAACTCGTAGAGTGGGGTGTACAGTACGTGCACTCCGGACGATAACGGCCTCAGTCCCAGGGCCAGGTCGAGCAACTTCATGACATATTGGAGCGGGCACTGGCCACCGCAGAGGGCAGAGACTGGGGTAAAACCCTAAAAAATACCGCCCACTCCATCAACATCACCCCCAGCCGTGCCACATTATTTTCGCCCCACGCCCTCCTCTTTGGACAGCCTCCACACGCGGCACTGTGCATGCCGCAACCACCACTGCGGCTGCCGCTAGACCCGGAGCAACGGCAGAATGGCCACTCGGAAGAGGAATGAGAGATGGCGAGGGATAAGGAGATGCAGGAGTGACACCGGGCACGGTGCCAGGAGATGTCCACAACAAGAGCCGAGGCACAACTCCGGGCCTCTGTCTCAGCCTGGTGCGGATGTGATGCCGCCAACCGACGCCTTAATCACGGGCCAATCAGGTAAGGGAATTTGGTCTACCTTCGCCCATTCCCAGGTGCGGGGCGTGAAGCAGAGGAGGCGCGGGAGGTGTACCACGTGGCTACCGTCGACGCGGGATACGTCTGGCTGGAAGGGCCGGATGGATTCAGCGAGTGGAGTGACCCAGCAACCGAGTTCGTCCTGTTACCCCCGGCCTGGCAGATACACATACCAGGAACGGGTGGAGAGCTTCCCCCGCTTGAGGAGCGCAAGGGTTCAAGGGGATGGCGTGCGGAGGAGGTATTGGAGCAGTATGAGGCTGAGGTGTCGGAACAAGAGGAGGCGTGGAGCAAAGAGCCTCAAGAGGAGCAACCTGTGGACGGTTTTGATGTCATAGAGGTCTCCGTAGGATAGGTGCGAGTGGGGCAGAGGCGGCAAGGGGAGGAGCAGAGGAGCCAGCAGCGGCAGGAACAGCAGGAACGGCCGGAACAGTCAGGGTCACAGTGAACGAGCAGCGAGGAAATGGCCCCCAAAGGTGCCCGACGCTACTCTGCGGAGAAGCGCACCCATGAGCCCCCGCGACCTGGCCACATACACAGGCCCCTTTGTGGTGTGTGGGGAAAACCTGCCCAATGCACTGCTCTTGAAGGTCGTGTGCCGCCTCTGCGGTCAACCAGCGCACCAAGGGCTGGCCAAGAGCTGTGTTGGGCTAAACCACACGTGTCTGAACTGCATCAAGGAGGACTAGAAAGAAGACACAGAGCTGATGGAAGGAGACGACGGAACCGGCCCAGAGTTAGGAGGAGGAGAGGCACGCAGAAGATGGGATCCAGAGGAAGAAAAGGAAGAGGAGGAGAAAGAGGAAGCATAGGCGGAGGCACGGCAAGGACCCCGCACAATTTCAGGAACCACCATGCGGCGGTGGCAGGAGGAAGGACGGGTGGCAGCAGCGAAGCAGGCTCGGAAGAAAAAGGAGAACAAAAAGTGCACCCAATGTGGACACCGCTGGGGCAGTACGGTACAGGACTGCGAAGGGTGTCGCCGGATGACATGCGAGAAATGCCTGGAACAGCCGCGGAATGCCAAAGGGGGACAAAGCAGACTGAAGAAGTGTTGGCGGTATCGCCGAGAAATCAACATCACCTCGCAGTACGGAAGCCACCGCAGGTAACCACTGAAGGGGAAGACGTGGATTCAGAAGAAGAGGACGAGCATGACTCGTCCACAGTAGCCGCAAAGAACTGCTCCACCTCTGTCAAGGCGATCAGCATAGGTGAACACTGCACTCAATGCAACAGGTTGGCCCGCCAGGGTTGCCTTGTCACAGGCAGCTCGGTTTGGGCGGGGCTGTGCCACAAGTGCGTAGGAATGGCCACCGTGGAGGAAGGGGCCTTGCTGTCCTATGAGGAGGACACCTTGGCCCCAGCCTGTGGGGCATGCGTAGAGGACCTGAATGAATTCGGCAAGCCTTGCAGAATGTGCAAGACTATGTGCCACTTGCAGTGTGGGGTGCGCGGGAAGTAAGGCATTTGGACTTGCAGCAGTTGTTGCAACAAGACGCGGAAGATCAAGTAGAAGTTCTCCAACAAACGGTCCTGCACTGGAACAACTGCGGCGGTCGGCTCGAAGGGACAATCTATCGATGCGAACACTGCGGAGGCATCACGCATGAGCATTGCACCAAGGAGGTGGGGCGGAGCAGCGAGGGCAAGAAGATCTAGCGATGCTCGAGCTGCAAGAAGTACGAATGCACACCGCACTACCCCTCATGCAAGCAGTTGATCACCGCGCCCAGAATGGAGGAGCGGTGCAAATGATGAAGACTCTTCGTCCAGAATGAATGCGCAAAAAATTTCCAGCGGAAAAGAGGGGCTGTGGAGAAATACTGGAGACCGTGCCAGGATCAAAACCGTCCCAAGCCCTGCAAGCAATTCAAGCGGGTGACTCACTGAAAGACTATGGGGGCAGAGTCTTGCGAAAATAGGGGGTTGGGGGCATCAGTGTCAGGCACACTTCAGCCACAGCTCTGCAGGGAAAGACCATCCACGGAGAACTACATGGGCAGCCTAAAATCCGCACACAGAACACTGGCTGTCGCGGACGCGGTTGAGCGAAGGGTAGTGCGAAATCTAGGGGCAAGGGGTCTGCAGGTGAGCACAATTACCTGTGGCGATTCCTCCACAACCAAGTGCATGATGCGCATAGGAAAAAGGCGGGACGCATTGGTGAGAAATCCGCGGTGCAAAGAGAACAAGGACGAGCCGCAGCAAGATCCGCAATCACGGACAAGGTGCAGGTGCATAAGCGGATGAACCGAGCAATCAAGGGAGAAACACCCAATCAGCAGGAATGACCAAGCATCAATCACGGAGGAATCTCTGGACACGCACCGCAAAAAGCGAAGATTCAAGGAAGAACACGAAGACCGCGTGCAAGAGCCGCGGATGAAGAAGATCATTAGTAAAGAATATGATGTGTTTGAGGAAGAGACCCGCGGGGCACAGCCGCACCGCGTGGAGTCCAAGTAGGAGGGAAGGAAAATAGATTGAGAAAGATGAGACCGACGACGTGTAAACACACTATGCAGAGTTCCAAGTAGATAAGACCTAGATGACACTAGCATAAGGTGAGCTCAGTCTTGCTTGCTTCCTTGAGCAACACTCCGCATTCATGTACTCCGCCATGTTGATAAAAGACATTCACTCGCTCTCCTCTGTGTTCACCACCCCACTACTCCCGTGCCTTTCGTAGCTCATGGACTCCTGTCCGCGGTCTGCGGGACTGTATGCGTGAAGAGCCAAAGGCCCATGTGAAGTGAGTTGCTAGCGGTGCCCTTGCTTGAACACATCCGTGGAACGAGGATTCCGCGGAGAGGAGCTGGAAGCCATGAGGTAGCGGGCTCACGTGTAGTAAGAAGTGGACCGCAGAGTGTCACTCATCGGTGAGGTTTGTGCGCAAAGATCTAGATCCGTAGTCCGCATAACTATCAGTAGCTTAGTGCTGGTGTCTGTGTTCCACGGCACACCTAGCTTGAGCAGTAGTGTGTAAGAAGTGCATAGTCTGCAGATAGCGCAGAATAAGGTCTCCGCGGAAAAAGTCAAGGACGCGACAAAATTAGGGGTATCACCTGCGCGTACGGTGCCTTGTGCAAGCGCCTACGGTGCCTGCGCTTGCGCCTATGGTGCTTCTGCCTGCACCTAAAGTGCGTGTGCCTGCACCTATGGTGCCTAGGCCAGTGCCTACGGTGCCTTAGCCTGCACCTATGGTGCTTGCGCCTGCGCCTACAGTGCTTGCGCCTGTGCCTGCGGTGCCTGCGCCTGTGATTACGGTGCCTGCGCCTGCGCCTATGGTGCCTGCGCCTGCACGTACGCTGCCTGCGCCTGCGCCTAAGGTGCCTACGCCTCAGCCTACGGTGCCAACACCTGCGCCACGGTGCCTGCGCGTACGCCTACGGTGTCTGCGCCTGTGCCTACGGTGCCTGCGCCTGCGCCTACGATGTCTGCGCCTTCGCCTATGGTGCCTGCGCCTGCGCCTACGGTGCCTGCGCTTGTGCCTAGGTGCGTGCGCCTGCGCCTAGGTGCCTGGGCTTGCGCCAACTGGGCCTACGCCTACGGTGCCTGTGCTTACGCCTACGGTGCCTGCGCCAGCGCCTACCATGCCTGAGCATGCGCCTATGGTGCCTGAAAATGCGCATACAGTGTCTACGGCTGCATCCAAGGTTCCCACGCCTGCGACTACGGTACCTGCGCCTGCACCTATATGCCTGCGTCTGCGCCTACGGTAACTGTGCCTGCGATGCCTGGGCCTGCACCTACGGTGCCCGCACCTGCGCCTACGGTGCTCCCGACTGCAACTAGGATGCCTGCGCCTACGCCTACGGTGCCTGCGCCTGCGCCTGCGGTGCCTGCGTCTGCGCCTACGGTGCTTGCACCTTCGCCTATGGTGCTTGCACCTGCACCTACGGTGCCTGCGCCTACGCCTATGGTGCCTGCGCCTGCACCTACGGTACCTGCGGCTGCGTCTACGATGCCTGCGTCTGCACCTACAGTGGTTGCGCCTACGCCTACGGTGCCTACGCTTGCGCCTATGGCGCCTGTGCCTGCGCGTACCATGCTTGCGCCTGCGCCTACAATGCCTTCACCTACACTTACGGTGCCTGCGCTTGCATCTACGGTGCATGCGCCCGTGCCTAAGGTGCCTGCGCCTGTGCCTGCGCCTACGGTGCCTTCACCTGCGCCTGCGCCTGCGGTGCCTACGCTTGCGCCTATGGTGCTTGCACCTGTGCCTAAAGTGCCTGCGCCTATGTCCACGGAGCGTGCGCCTGCACCTACGATGCCTGCGCCTATGCCTACGATGCCTTTGCCTGCGCCTACGGTGCCTTCACCTACACCTAAAGTGCATGTGCCTGCGACTACGGTACCTGCGCATACACCTACGGTGCCTGCGCCTTCACCTACAGTGCCTGCGCCTGCGCCTACCGTGCCTGCGCCTGCGACTATGGTAATTGTAACTACGGTGCCTACGCCTGTGCCTACGGTGCCTGCGCTTGTGTCTACGGAGCTTCCGCCTGCACCTACGGTGCCTGCGCTTGTGCCTACGGTGCCTGCGCCTGTGCTTGCGGTGCCTGTGCCTTCGCGTAGGTGCCTGGGCCTGCGCCTATAGTGCCTGTGCCTGCGCTTACAGTGCATGCGCCTGCGCCTACGGTGTCTGCGTCTGCGCTTGAGGTGCCTGCGCCTGCGCCTACAGTGCCTACGCCTCTGCCTACGGTGCCTGCGACTACGCCTACGATGCCTACGCCTCCGCATAAGGTACCTACGTCTGCGCCTACAGTGCCTGCGCCCTTCTGTGCCTACGGTGCTTGCGCCTGCGCCTACAGTGCATGCGCCTGTGCCTTGAGTGCTTGCGGTTGCGCCTACGGTGCCTGTGCCTGCCCCTACGGTGCCTGCGCCTGTGCCTACGATGCCTGCGCCTGTGCCTGCGCCTACGGTGCCTGCGCCTATGCCTACAGTGTTTGCGCTTACGTCTACGGTGCCTGGGCCTGGGCCTATGGTGCCTGCGCCTGCACCTACGGTGCCTGCACCTACGCCCTTACACGCACTTACACAAACTTACACGTACTTACATGTAATTATACGCACTTACACACACTTACACGTACTTACACACACTTATACATACTTACACGCACTTACACGAACTTACAAGCACTTACACGCACTTACATGCACTTACAAAAACGTACACGCATTTACACACATTAACACGCACTTACACGCACTTACACGTACTTACATGTGCTTACATGCACTTACACACACTTACACGCACTTACTTGCGCTTATGCGTACTCATAGGGGGAAACAATGGTTTGGGAAAACCAAGTATCAAATAGGAAGCACAAGGAGCTTCAATACATTGTGGCACGGAGTGGATACCATGCACGATGACCAACCAAAGTAGGCTTATGTCACTGACCATGACCAAATAATGTCACGAAGTGTGGTAAACTTTGACAACTCATAACACGAGTCACAAATGGTCAAGGTGAAAGACAATGGTTTGCGAATACTAGTTATCGACTAGCAAGTACAAATCCCTTCAATATGTATTGGCACGGTGTGGCTAAAATGCACACTGACCAACCAAAGTTTGCATATGTCACTGACCATGAACAAAGAATTTCACTTCATGTGGTCAACATTTATATCTCACAACACGAGCCACATATGGTCAGAGGGGGCTAACAATGGTTTGGGAACAATAGCTGTCAACAATAAAGCATAAATACCTTCGATACGCAATGACACGGCGTGGTAACCATGTATAGTGACAAACCAAAGTAGGCATATGTCACAAACCATGACCAAACGATTTTCACTGTGTGTGGTCAACGTTGAAAACTCATCACACGAGTCACAAATGGTCAGAGGGGGAAACAATGGGTTAGGAACACTAGTTATCAACTAGCAAGTATGAAGAACTTCAAGAAGTAGTGGCATGGTGTGGCTAGCGTGCACAGTGACCAACCAAAGGATGAATACGTCACTGACTATGTCCGAAGAAGTCCACTGTCTGTGGTCAACATTGACAACTCATAGCACGAGTCACGAATGGTCAGACGGAGAGAGGATGGTTTGGGGACCCTGTGCATGGACTAGAAAGGACAAATAACTTCAATGCGCAGTGGCATGGTGTGGCTAATATGCACACCAAACATCCAAACTAGGCATGTGTCACTGACCATGACCAGAGAATTTCAATATGGGTGGTCAAGGTTGACCAACCATAACACGAGTCACAAACGGTCAGGGGAGGAAACAATGGTTTGGGAATATCAGTTCTCAACTAGCAAGTACAACGACCTTTATTCAGTAGTAGCATGGTGTGGCTACGATGCACAATGACCGACCAAAGTAGGCATATGTACTGCCTTTGAAGAAAGAAATCCGTTGTGTCTGGTCAACATCAACAACTCATAATACGTATCACAAATGGTCACATGGGGAAACAATGGTTTTGGAACAACAAATATGAAATAGCAAGCACAAGGAGCTTCAATACCTTGTGGCACGATGTGGATACCATGCACGATGACCAACCAAAGTAGGCTTATGTCACTGACCATGACCAAATAATGTCACAAAGTGTGGTAAACTTTGACATCTCATAACACGAGTCACAAATGATCAGGGTGGAAGATAATGGTTTGTGAATACTAGTTATCGACCAGCAAGTACAAATACCTTCAATATGTAGTGGCACAGTGTGGCTACAATGCACAGTGACCAACCAAAGTATGCATATGTCACTGTCCATGAACAAATAATTTCACTTCATTTGGTGAACATTTACAACTCACAACACAAGTCACGGATAGTCAGAGGGGGCTAACAATGGTTTGGGAACACTACCTGTCAACAAGAAAGCACAAATACCTTCGACACGTAATGACACGGCGTGGAAACCATGTACAGTGACAAACCAAAGTAGGCATATGTCACAAACCATGACCAAACGGATTTCACAGTGTGTGGTCAACGTTGAAAACTCATAACACGAGTCACAAATTGTCAGTGGGGGAAACCATGGGTTGGGAACACTAGTTATCAATTAGCAAGTAGAAAGATTTGCATCAAGTAGTGGCACATTGTGGCTAGCGTGCACAGTGACCAACGAAAGGATGCACACGTCACTGACTATGACCGAAGAAGTCCACTATGTATGGTCAACATTGACAACTCATAACACGAGTCACAAATGGCCAGAGGGTAAGACAATGGTTTGGGAACCCTATGTATCAACTAGAAAGGACAAAGAACTTCAATACGTAGTGGCACGGTGTGGCTACAATGCAGAGCAAACAACCAAACTAGGCATATGTCACTGACCATGATCAAAGAATTTCAATGTAAGTGGTCAACATTCACCAACCATAACACGAGTCTCAAACGGTCAGAGGGGGGAACAATGGTCTGTGAATATCAGTTCTCAACTAGCAAGTACAGCGAACTTCAATCAGTATAAGCACAGTGTGGCTACCATGCACAATGACCGACCAAAGTAGGCATATGTACTACCCTTGACCAAAGAAATCTGCTGTGTGTGGTCAGCGTTGACAACTCATAATAGGAGTCACAAATGGTCAGAGGGGGAAACAATGGTTTGGGACCACCAGGTATCAACTAGCAAGCACAAGAACATTCAATAAGATGTGGCATGGTGTGGATACCATGCACGATGACCAACCAAAGTAGGCATATGTTACTGACCATGACCTAATAATGTCACTAAGTGTGGTAAACTTTGACATCTCATAACACGAGTCACAAATGGTCAGAGTGAAAGACAATGGTTTGTGGATACTAGTCATCAAGTAGCAAGTACAAATACCCTCAATATGAAGTGGCACAGCGTGGCTACCATGCACAGTGAACAACCAAAGTATGCATATGTCACCGACCATGACCAACAAACTTCACTTCATGTGGTCAGCGTTGAAAACTCACAACACGAGTCACAGATAGTCAAAGCGGGGTAACATTTGTTTGGAAACACTAGCCATTGAGTAGAAAGCACAAATACTTTCAATACGTAGTGACATGGCGTGGTAGTCATGTACAGTGACAAACCAAAGTAGGCATATGTCACTAACCATGACCAAACGAATTTCACAGTGTGTGGTCAACATTGAAAACTCATCACACAAGTCAAAAATGGTCAAAGGGGGAAACAGTGGGTTAGGAACACTAGTTATCAACTAGCAAGTACGAAGACCTTCAAGAAATAGTGGCATGGTGTGGCTAGCGTGTACAGTGACCAACAAAAGGATGAATACGTCACTGACTATGACCGAAGAAGTCCACTGTCTATGGTCAACATTGACAGCTCATAGCACGAGTCACGAATGTTCAGAGGGAGAGAGGATGGTCTGGGATCCCGTGCATGGACTAGAAAGGACAAATAACTTCAATACGTAGTGGCACGGTGTGGCTAATATGCACAACAAACATCCAAACTAGGCATGTGTCACTGACCATGACCAGAGAATTTCAATATGGGTGGTCAACGTTGACCAACCATAACACGAGTAACAAACGGTCAGGGGTGGAATCAATGATTTGGGAATATCAGTTCTCAACTAGCAAGTACAATGACGTTCAGTCAGTAGTAGCACCGTGTGGCTACGATGCACAATGACCGACCAAAGTAGGCATATGTACTGCCTTTGACGAAAGAAATCCGTTGTGTCTGGTCAACATCAACAACTCATAATACGAGTCACAAATGGTCATAGGGGGAAACAATGGTTTGGGAACAACAAGTATCAAATCGCAAGCACAAGGAGCTTCAATACCTTGTGGCACGATGTGGATACCATGCACGATGACCAACCAAAATAGGCTTATGTCACTGACTATGACGAAACAATGTCACGAAGTGTGGTAAAGTTTGACAACTCACAACATGAGTCACAAATGATCAGGGTGGAAGATAATGGGTTGTGAATACTAGTTATCGACTAGCAAGTATTAAAACCTTCAATATGTAGTGGGACAGTGTGGCTACAATGCATAATAACCAACCAAAGTATGCATATGTCACTGACCATGAACAAATAGTTTCACTTCATTTGGTCAACATTTACAACTCACAACACAAGTCACATATAGTCAGAGGGGGCTAACAATGGTTTGGGAACACTACCTGTCAACAAGAAAGCACAAATACCTTCGACATGTAATGACACGGCGTGGTAACCATGTACAGTGACAAACCAAAGTAGGCATATGTCACAAACCATGACCAAACGGATTTCACAGTGTGTGGTCAACGTTGAAAACTCATAACACGAGTCACAAATGGTCAGTGGGGGAAACCATGGGTTGGGAACACTAGTTATCAATTAGCAAGTAGAAAGATTTTCATCAGGTAGTGGCACATTGTGGCTAGTGTGCACAGTGACCAACCAAAGGATGCACACGTCACTGACTATGACCGAATAAGTCCACTATGTATGGTTAACATTGAAAACTCATAACACGAGTCACAAATGGTCAGAGGGAGAGACAATGGTTTGAGAACCCTATCTATCGACTAGAAAGGACAAATAACTTGAAAATGTAGTGGCACGGTGTGGCTACTATGCACACCAAACAACCAAACAAGGCATATGTCACTGACCATGACCAGAGAATTTTAAAATAAGTGGTCAACATTCACCAACCATAACACGAGTCTCAAACGGTCAGAGGGGGAAACAATGGTTTGTGAATATCAGTTCTCAACTAGCAACTACAGTGACCTTCAATCAGTATAAGCACGATGTGGCTACCATGCACAATGACCGACCAAAGTAGGCATATGTACTACCTTTGACGAAAGAATTATACTATGTGTGGTCAGCGTTGGCAACTCATAATAGGATTCACAAATGGTCAGAGAGGGAGAAAATGGTTTGGGAACACCAGGAATCAACTAGCAAGCACAAGGACCTTCAATACGTTGTGGCACGGTGTGGATACCATGCACGATGACCAACCAAAGTAGGAATATGTCACTGACCATGACCTATTAATATCACTAAGTGTGGTAAACTTTGACAACTCATAACACGAGTCACAAATGGTCAGAGTGGAAGACAATGGTTTGTGAATACTAGTCATTGAGTAGCAAGTACAAATACCTTCGATATGTAGTGGCACAGCGTGGCTACCATTCACAGAGACCGACCAAAGGATGCATATGTCATTGATCATGACCAACAAATTTCACTTCATGTGGTCAGCGTAGAAAACTTACAACACGAGTCACATATAGTCAAAGGGGGGTAACATTGGTTTCGGAACACTAGCTACTAAACAGAAAGCACAAATACCTTCAATACATGGTGACACGGCATGGTAACCATCTACAGTGACAAACCAAAGTAGGCATATGTCACAAACCATGACCAAACGGATTTCACAGTGTGTGGTCAACGTTGAAAACTCATAACACAAGTCACAAATGGTCATTGGGGGAAACCATGGGTTGGGAACACTAGTTATCAACTAGCAAATAGAAAGATTTTCAAAAAGTAGTAGTACGGTGTGGCTAGCGTGCACAGTGACCAACCAAAGGATGCACACGTCACTGACTATGACCGAACAAGTCCACTATGTATGGTCAACATTGACAACTCATAACAAGAGTCACAAATGGCCAGAGGGAGAGACAATGGTTTGGGAACCCTATGTATGGACTAGAAAGGACAAAGAACTTCAATACGTAGTGGCACGGTGTGGCTACAATGCATAGCAAACAACCAAACTAGGCATGTGTCACTGACCATGATGAAAGAATTTCAATGTAAGTGGTCAAAATTCACCAACCATAACACGAGTCACAAACGGTCAGAGGGGGGAACAATGGTCTGTGAATATCAGTTCTCAACTAGCAAGTACAGCAAACTTCAATGAGTATAAGCACGGTGTGGCTACCATGCACACTGACCGACCAAAGTAGGCATATGTACTACCTTTGACCAAAGAAATGTGTTGTGTGTGGTCAGCGTTGACAACTCATAATAGGAGTCACAAATGGTCAGAGGGGGAGACAATGGTTTGGGAACACTTTGTATCAACTAGCAAGCACAAGGACTTTCAATAAGTTGTGGCATGGTGTGGATACCATGCACGATGACCAACCAAAGTAGGCATATGTTACTGACCATGACCAAATAATGTCACTAAGTGTGGTAAACTTTCACATCTCATAACACGAGTCATAAATGGTCAGAGTGGAAGACAATGGTTTGTGGATACTAATCATCGAGTAGCAAGTACAAATACCCTCAATATGTAGTGGCACAGCGTGGCTACCATGCACAGTGAACAACCAAAGCATGCATATGTCACTGACCATGACCAACAAATTTCACTTCATGTGGTCAGCGTTGAAAACTCACAACACGAGTCACAGATAGTCAAAGCGGGGTAACATTGGTTTGGGAACTCTAGCTATTGACTAGAAAGCACAAATTCTTTCAATACATAGTGACATGGCGTGGTAACCATGTACAGTGACAAACCAAAGTAGGCATATGTCACTAACCATGACCAAATGAATTTCACAGTGTGTGGTCAACATTGAAAACTCATCACACGAGTCACAAATGGTAAGAGTGGGAAACAATGGGTTAGGAACACTAGTTATAAACTAGCAAGAACAAAGAACTTCAACAAGTAGTGGCACGGTGTGGCTATCGTGCACAGCGACCAACCAAAGGATGAATACGTCACTGACTATGACCGAAGAAGTCCACTGTGTGTGGTCAACATTGACAAATCATCACACGAGTCACGAATGGTCAGAGGGAGAGACAATTGTTTGGGAACCCTATGCATGGACCAGAAAAGACAAACAACTTCAATAGGTAGTGGCACAGTGTGGCTAATATGCACACCAAACATCCAAACTAGGCATATGTCACTGACCATGACCAGAGAATTTCAATATGGGTGGTCAATGTTGACCAACCATAACACGAGTCACAAACAGTCAGGGGAGGAAACAATGGTTTGGGAATATAAGTTTTCCACTAGCAAGTACAACGACGTTCAGTCAGTAGTAGCACGGTGTCGCTACCATGTAAATGACTGACCAAAGTAGGCATATGTACTGCCTTTGAAAACAGAAATCCGCTGTGTCTGGTCAACGTCAACAACTCATCATACGAGTCACAAATGGTCAGAGGGGGAAACAATGGTTTGGGAACACCAAGTATCAAATAGCAAGCAGAAGGGGCTACAATACGTTGTGGCACGGTGTGGATACCATGCACGATGACCAACCAAGGTATGCATATGTCACTGACCATGGCCAAAGAATGTCACCATGTGTGGTAAACTTTGACAACTCATAACACGAGTCAAAAATGGTCAGGGTGGAAGATAATGGTTTGTGAATACTAGTTATCGACTAGCAAGTACAAATACCTTCAATATGTAGTGGCACAGTGTAGCTAGAATGCACAGTGACCAACCAAAGTACGCATATGTCACTGACCATGAACAAAGATTTTCACTTCATGTGGTCAATGTTGACAACTCACAACACGAGTCACAAAAATTCAGATGGAGTAACAATGGTTTGGGAACACTACCTATCAACAAGAAAGCACAGAGACCTTCAATACGTAGTGACACGGCATGGTAACCATGTACAAATGGATTTCGCAATGTGTGGTCAACGTTGAAAACTCATAACACGAGTCACAAATGGGCAGTGGGGGAAACCATGGGTTGGGAACACTAGTTATCAACTAGCAAGTAGAAATATTTTCAACAAGTAGTGGCACGGTGTGGCTAGCGTGCACAGTGACCAACCAAAGGATGCATATGTCACTGACTATGACCGAAGAAGTCTACTATGTGTGGTCAACATGGACAACTCATAATACGAGTCAGAAATGGTCAAAGGGATAGACAATGGTCTGGGAACCCTATGTATTGACTATAAAGTACAAAAAACCGCAATATGTAGTGGCACCGTGTGGCTAATATGCACACCAAACAACCAAACTAGGCATATGTTACTGACCATGACCAGCGAATTTCAATATGGGTGGTCAACGTTGATCAACCATAACACGAATCACAAAACGGTCAAGGGAGGAAGCAATGCTATGGGAATAGCAGTTCTCAACTAGCAAGTACAACGACCTTCAGTCGGTAGTAGCACAGTGTGGCTACCATGCACAATGACCGACCAAAGTAGGCATATGTACTCCCATTGACCAAATAAATCCGCTGTGTGTGGTCAACGTTGACAACTCATAATACGAGTCACAAGTGGTCAGAGGGAAAAACAATGGTTTGACAACACAAAGTATCAAATAGCAAGCACTAGGAGCTTCAATACGTTGTGGCACGGTGTGGATACCATGCACGATGACCAACCAAAGTAGACAGGACACTGACAATGACCAAATAATGTCACTAAGTGTGGCTAGCGTGCACAGTGACCAACCAAAGGATGCACACGTCACTGACTACGACGGAAGAAGTCCACTATGTATGGTCAACATTGACAACTCAGAACACGAGTCACAAATGGTCAGAGGAAGAGACAATGGTTTGGGAACCATATGTAACAACTAGAAAGGACAAAGAACTTCAATACGTGATGGCACGGCTGGCTACTATGCACACCAAACAACCAAACTAGGCATATGTCCCCGACCATGATGAAGTAATTTCAATATGGGTGGTCAACATTTGCCAACCATAACTCGAGTCACAAATGGTCAGAGGGGGAAACAATGGTCTGTGAATATCCGTTCTCAACTAGCAAGCACAGCGACCTTCAATCAGTATAAGCACAGTGTGGATACCATGCACAATGACCGACCAAAGTAGGCATATGTAGTATCTTTGACCAATGAAATCCGCAGTGTGTGGTCAGCGTTGACAACTCATAACAGGAGTCAGTAATGGGGAGAGGGGGGGACAATGGTTTGGGAACACCAGGTATCATCTAGCAAGCACAAAGACCTTCAATAAGTTGTGGCACTGTGTGGATACCATGAAGGATGACCAACCAAAGTAGGCATATGTCACTGACCATGACCAAATAATGTCACTAAGTGTGTTAAGCTTTGACAACTCATAACACGAGTCACGAATGGTCACGGTGGAAGATAATGGTTTGTGAATACTAGTTATCAACTAGCAAGTACAAATACCTTCAATATGTAGTAGCACAGCGTGGCTACCATGCACAGTGACCAACCAAAGTATGCATATGTCACTGACCATGACCAACGAATTTCACTTCATGTGGTCAGCGTTGATAACTCACAACACGGGTCACTGATAGTGAGAGGGGGGTAACAATGGTTTAGGAACACTAGCTATCAACTAGAAAGCATATAGACCTTCAATACGCAGTGACACGGCATGGTAACCACGTACAGTGACAAACCAAACTAGGCATATGTCACTAACCATGACCAAAGAATTTCAATATGGGTGGTCAGCGTTCACAACCCATAACATGAGTCACAAATGGTCAGAGGGGGAAAACATGGTTTCAAAACACTATGTATCTTCTAGCAAGTACAAAGATGTTTTGGATGTATTGGCACGGTGTGGCTACCGTGCACAATGACCTATCCAAGTAGGAATACATCACTTCTCATGACCAAAGAAGTTTAGTGTGTGCGGTCAACGTTCACAACTCATAATACAAGTCAAAAATGGGCAGAGGGAGAAACAATGGTCTGGGAATTATTGGTATCAACTAGCAAGTACAAATACCTTCGATAAGTGGAAGAACGGTGTGGCTACCATGCACAATGACCAACCAAAGTATGCTTGTGTCACTGTATATCATAAAAAAAGTTTCACTGTGTAGTCAACTTTCCTTCTTACGGCTATTAAATCAGAGCAATGGTTGAGAGGTTGTTCAAGGTCGAAGTTGCAAATTTTGAAATTCCGTCTGCGTCAGATTTTTACGATTAAACTAACTTTGTTATCATTCATACTTTTGAAAACTACCCTCTAATCTTACACCCCCTTGTTTTATGCCCTTTACCCATAGTAGCCCTTATAATGTCATTTGGACATCATATGAACACCATGGCAGTTGGCTTATTGCTTATAGAGTTACATTCTGGAGCGGTAGGTCCTGGGTTTGAATCCTTGTACGCGCAATATAGAATAGGCTCGCGACCTGGAGAGGGGGGGGGGACGTGTTGTGATACCTCAACTCTACCTTCGAGCCTATGCCGTGGGGGGGGAGGGGTAGGGGGGTGTCATAATGCGGTCGGAAATCTGTCCCCCAGGTCGTCCACGGCACATCCCTCTAGGGGGGTGGGAGGGAGGATTCTAGTGAAGGCACCTACGCGTAACAAAACAACAAAAACCGACCTGGTATCAAAGGGATAAACCTCTTGCTATTTATTGACAGGCAAGTACAAATAATTTCAAGTAGTGAAACGGTGTGGCTACTATGCACAATGACCAACCAGATAAGGCATGTGCCACTTACCATGACCAAATAATTTTACTATGTGTGGTCAGCGTTGACAACCCATGGTATGGGGCACGAATTTTCAGAGGGGGAAACAATGGTTTGGGAATACTATATACCAACTAGCAAGTAAAACGACCATCAGTCAGTACTAGCACGGTGTGGCTACCATGCACAATGACCGACCAAAGTAGGCATATGTACTGCCTTTGACCAAAGCAATCCACCGTGTGTGGTCAACATTGACAACTCATAATACGAGTCACAAATGGTCAGAGGGGGAAACAATGGTTTGGGAACACCAAGTATCAAGTAGAAAGCACAGGGAGCTTCAATTCGTTGTGGCATGGTGTGGATACCATGCACGATGACCAACCAAAGTAGGCATATGTCACTAACCATGACCAAATAATGTCACGAAGTGTGGTAAACTTTGACAACTTATAACACGAATCACAAATGGTCACGGTGGAAGATAATGGTTTGTGAATACTAGTTATCGACTAGCAAGTACAAATACCTTCAATATGTAGTGGCACAGTGTGGCTACAATGCACAGTGATCAACCAAAGTATGCATTTGTCACTCACTATGAATAAAGAATTTCACTTCATGTGGTCAACATTTACAACTCACAACATGAGTCACAGATAGTCAGGGGGGGGCTAACAATGGTTTGGGAATACGAGCTGTCAACAGGAAAGCACAAAGAAATTCGATATGTACTGACACGGCATGGTAACGATGTACAGTGACAAACCAAAGTAGGCATATGTCACAAACCATGACCAGACAGATTTCTCAGTGTGTGGTCAACAGTGAAAACTCATAACATGAGTCACAAATGGTCAGTGGGGGAAACCATGGGTTGGGAACACTAGTTATCAATTAGCAAGTAGAAATATTCTCATCAAGTAGTGGCACATTGTGGCTAGCGTGCACAGTGACCAACCAAATGATGCACACGTCACTGACTATGACCGAAGAAGTCCACTATGTATGGTCAACATTGACAACTCATAACACGAGTCACAAATGGTCAGAGGGAGAGACAATGGTTTGAGAACCCTATGTTTTGACTATAAAGGACAAATAACTTCAATACGTAGTGGCACGGTGTGGCTACTATGCACACCAAACAACCAAACTAGGCATATGTCACTGACCATGACCAGAGAAATGTAACATAAGTGGTCAACATTCACCAACCATAACACGAGTCACAAACGGTCAGAGGGGGAAACAATGGTCTGTGAATATCAGTTCTCAACTAGCAAGTACAGTGACCTTCAATCAGTATAAGCACGGTGTGGCTGCCATGCACAATGACCGACCAAAGTAGGCATATGTACTACATTTGACGAAAGAATTATACTATGTGTGGTCAGCGTTGGCAACTCATAATAGGATTCACAAATGGTCAGAGAGGGAGACAATGGTTTGGGAACACCAGTTATCAACTAGCAAGCACAAGGACCTTCAATACGTTGTGGCACGGTGTGGATACCATGCATGATGACCAACCAAAGTAGGCACATGTCACTGACCATGAACAAATAATATCACTAAGTGTGGTAAACTTTGACAACTCATAGCACGAGTCACAAATGGTCAGAGTAGAAGACAATGGTTTGTGAATACTAGTCATTGAGTAGCAAGTACAAATACCTTCAATATGTAGTGGCACAGCGTGGCTACCATTCACAGTGACCGACCAAAGGATGCATATGTCATTGATCATGACCAACAAATTTCACTTCATGTGGTCAGCGTTGAAAACTTACAACACGAGTCACATATGGTCAAAGGGGGGTAACATTGGTTTGGGAACACTAGCTACTAAATAGAAAGCACAAATACCTTCAATACATGGTGAAACGGCATGGTAACCATGTACATTGACAAACCAAAGTAGGCATATGTCACTAACCATGACCAAACAAAATTCACAGTGTGTGGTCAACGTTGAAAACTCATCACACAAGTCACAAATGGTCAGAGGGGGAAACAATGGGTTAGGAACACTAATTGTCAACTAGCAAGTACGAAGAACTTCAACAAGTAGTGGCACAGTGTGGCTAGCGTCCACGGTGACCAACCAAGGGCTGAATACGTAACTGACTATGATCGAAGAAGTCCATTGTGTGTGGTCAACATTGACAACTCACAACACGAGTCACAAATGGTCAGAGGGAGAGACAATGGGTTGCGAACCCTATGCATGGACTAGAAAGGACAAATAACTTCAATACGTAGCGGCACGGTGTGGCAAACATGCACACCAAACATCCAAACAAGGCATATGTCACTGACCATGACCATAGAATTTCAATATGGGTGGTCAACGTTGACCAACCATAACATGAGTCACAAATGGTCAGGGGAGGAAACAATGGTTTGGGAATATCAGTTCTCAACTAGCAAGTACAACGACCTTCAGTCAATAGTAGCACGGTGTGGCTACCATGCACAATGACCGACCAAAGTAGGCATATGTACTGCAGTTGACAAAAGAAATCCGCTGTGTCTGGTCAACGTCGATAACTCATAATACGAGTTACAAATGGTCAGAGGGGGAAACAATGGTTTGGGAACACCAAGTATCAAATAGCAAGTACAATGAGCTACAATACGTTGTGGCACGGTGTGGATACCATGCACGATGACCAACCAAGGTATGCATATGTCACTGACTATGACCAAAGAATGTCACCACGTGTGGTAAACTTTGGCAACTCATAACAAGAGTCACAAATGGTCAGGGTGGAGGATTATGGTTTGTGAATACTAGTTATCAACTAGCAAGTACAAAAACCTTCAATATGTAGTGGCACAGTGTGGATACAATGCATAGTGACCAGCCAAAGTACGCATATGTCACTGACCATGAACAAAGAAATTCACTTCATGTGGTCAGCGTTAACAACTCACAACACGATTCACAGATAATCAAAGGGGGGTAACAATGGTTTGGGAACAATAGCTATTAACTAGAAAGCAGAAATACCTTCAATATTCAGTGACACCGGGTGGTAACCATGTATGGGGACAAACCAAAGTAGGCATATGTCAATAACCATGACCAAATGGATTTCACAGTGTGTGGTCAACGTTGAAAACTCATAACACGAGTCACAAAAGGTCAGTGGGGGAAACCATGGGTTGGGAACACTAGTGATCAACTGGAAAGTAGAAAGATTTTCAACAAGTAGTGGCACGGTGTGGCTAGCGTGCACAGTGACCAACCAAAGGATGCACATGTCACTGGCTATGACCGAAGAAGTCCACTATGTGTTGTCAACGTTGACAACTCATAACACGAGTCACAACTGGTCGGAGGGAGAGACGATGGTTTGGGAACCCTATGTATCTACTAGAAAGGACAAAGATCTTGAGTACGTAGTGGCACGGTGTGGCTAATATGCACACCAAACAACCAAACTAGTCATATGTCACTGACCTTGACCAGAGAATTTCAATATGGGTGGTCAACGTTGACCAACCATAACACGAGTCACAAACGGTCAGGGGAGGAAACAATGCCATGGGAATATCAGTTCTCAACTAGCAAGAACAATGACCTTCATTCAATAGTAGCACGGTGTGGCTACCATGGAGAATGGCCGACCAAACTAGGAATATGTACTGCCTTTGACCAAAGAAATCCACCGTGTGTGGTCAATGTTGACAACTCATAATACGAGTCACAAATGGCCAGAGGGGAGAATGGTTTGAGAACACCAAGTATCAAATAGCAAGCACAAGGAGCTTCAAAGCGTTGTGGCACGGTGTGGATACCATGCACGATGACCAACCAAAGGAGGCTTATGTCACTGACCATGACCAAATAATGTCACGAAGTGTGGTAAACTTTGACAACTCATAACACAAGTCACAAATTCTCAGGGAGGAAGATAATGATTTGTGAATACTAGTTATCGACTAGCAAGTACAAATACCCTCAATATGTAGTAGCACAGTGTGGCTATAATGCACAGTGACCAACCAAAGTATGCATATGTCATTGACCATGAACAAAGAATTTCACTTCATGTGGTCAACATTTACAACTCACAACACGAGTCACAGATAGTCAGAGGGGGCTAAGAATGGTCTGGTAACACCAGCTATCAACAAGAAAGCACAAATACCTTTGATACGTAATGACACGGCGTGGTAACCATGTACACTGACAAACCAAAGTAGGCATGTGTCACAAACCAAGACCAAACAGATTTCACAGTGTGTAGTCAACGTTGGAAACTCATAACACGAGTCACAAATGGTCAGTGGGGGAAACCATGGGTTGAGAACACTAGTTATCAACTAGCAAGTAGAAAGATTTCCATCAAGTAGTGGCACGGTGTGGCTAGCATGCACAGTGACCAACCAAAGGATGCACAGGTCACTGAATATGACCGAAGAAGTCCAGTATGTATGGTCAACATTGACAACTCATAACACGAGTCACAAATGGTCAGAGGGAGAGACAACGGTTTAGGAACCCTATGTATTGACTCGAAAGGACAAAGAACTTCAGTACGTAGTGGCACAGTGTGGCTACTATGCACACCAAACAACCAAACTAGGCATATGTCACTGACCATGATGAAAGAATTTCAATATAAGTGGTCAACATTCACCAACCATAACACGAGTCACAAACGGTCAGAGGGGGAAACAATGGTCTGTGAATATCAGCTGTCAACTAGCAAGTACAGCGACCTTCAATCAGTACAAGCACGGTATGGCTACCGTGGACAATGACCGACCAAATTAGGCATATATACTACCTTTGACCAAAGAAATCTATTGTGTGTGGTCAGCGTTGACAACTCATAATAGGAGTCACAAATGGTCAGGGGGGAGACAATGGTTTGGGAAGACCAGGTATCAACTAGCAAGCACAATGACCTCGAATAAGTTGTAGCACGATGTGGATACCATGCACGATAACCAACCAAAGTAGGCATATGTCACTGACCATGACCAAATATTGTCACTAAGTGTGGTAAACGTTGACAACTCATAACACGAATCACAAACGGTCAGAGTGGAAGACAATGGTTTGTGAATACAAGTAATCAAGGAGCAAGTAAAAACACCTTCAATATGTAGTGGCACAGCGTGGCTACCATGCACAGTGACCAACCAAAGTATGCATATGTCACTGACCATGACCAACGAATTTCACTTCATGTTTCCAGCGTTGAAAACTCACAACACGAGTCACAGATAGTCAAAGGGGGGTAACATTTGTTTAGGAACACTAGCTATTGACTAGGAAGCACAAATACCTTCGATACGTAATGACACGGCGTGGTAACCATGTACAGTGACAAAGCAAAGTAGGACTATGTCACTAACCATGACCAAACGAATTTCACAGTGTATGGTCAACATTGAAAACTCATCACACGAGTCACAAATGATCAGAGGGGGAGACTATGGTTTAGGTACCCTATGCATGGACTAGAAAGGACAAAAACCTTCAATACATAGTGGCACAGTGTGGCTAATATACACACCAAACATCTAAACTAGGCATATGTCACTGACCATGACCAGAGAATTTCAATATGGGTGGTTAACGTTGACCAACCATAACACAAGTCACAAACGGTCAGGGGAGGAAAGAATGGTATGTCAGGCGAGGATCCACCGCATCTCCGCTGAGGAAAAGATATATCCGCGGAGGAGAAATCACCGCCATCCACAGATCCGCGGAACAAAGGTTCCGCGGCCAGTGATCCGCGGAGGAGGATAACAAGGGAACCGCGGAGTGTCGGAGAACGCGCAAGGCATGATGGCTCCCACGATAGAATTGCGGTAGAGCGTGGGGTGGCGCGGAATCCAGAAGCAATCGAGAAGAGGCGGGAAACGTTGCCACCAGGAGGCAAAAATGGCCGCGGAAGAACAGGAAAGGGAGGAAGAGTAGGATGAGAATCCGCGGTGAGAAGGGAACATGGGTCGAGCCGCGGAAAAGCTAAAGCCGCGGACGTGCAGAGATGCACGACGGCAGGACCAGACGTCAAAGGGAAGCTCGACCAATGAGAACTCAAGATGGGCAGCGATAATCAAGCAGGAGGACTGGGAGGACGCACCGCGCGAATAAGAAGATTCAAGGAAGAACACAAGACCGCGAGCGTTCAAGCCGCGGACTAGAGGAAGATGTAGTGGCAGAACAAGGAAATATAGTAGTGAAGAGTGTGTGTGTATGTGTCAAGGACGAGACCCGCGACGCGTGTAGCGCGCCGCGCGGAGTCCAAAATAAGGGAAGGAGTGATGGGAGATGTCTTAGAGAGCTAGTTTTGGTGGATATAAAGTAGTAGTGTAGCGGAGGGACTAGTCGAATCTGTCCAATGACCAAACTTGCCTCCCCTTTGTCTGACCTCTTGTGACTTGAGTTAATGTAAGTCTATTTCCCGCACATGAGCTCAACAGTCCTTCTGTCTCTTCAATCCGCGCGAGTGCTGGTCTTGGTTCACACCCATGCTCCACCCCCTAAGATCCGCACCAGTTGAGGAACTTGCAACCGTGATCTCCACGGAGATGTTCCGCGGAGGACGAATTCATATGCTCTAGGAGCGCGCGGAACATACTGCTCAATCCACCCTTCCTGCGAGCAACCCAAGATACCGCTGAGTGCTGTTGTCACCAGGGAGCAGGAGTCGGGCAAGGAGTGCTGTTGGCGACTCCGCGGCCTTGCACACGACTGCGGAACGGGGTTCCGCGGATGAAGGAGTCAGAGGCCACGAGGTGGCGGACTATCGTGCTGGCAAGGAGGGAGCCGTGGAGCACTGCCTACAACTGGGGCCAGAAGGTGCAAAGCATCCGCGGAAGTCCAGGAGAGGTAGCGGAGGAGTGACCAACAGAATTGCGGAACGGCAAAATCGCGGAGCAGAAGCAAACGCGGAGTCAGAAAGCGCGGAAGTAGCATTGTGCGCGGCAAAATTGGGGGTATCAGTGTCATGGTGCGGTGAGCATGGAGAGTTCCTTACTCTTTGCCGGCAGAACTGCACGAGCCTTCACATTCAGTCATACATGTCGGCAGCCAGTTTCGTGCATCAAGATACGCGGAGGCGGCACCAGCAACATTTGCAGCAGGTTTCCGTGCGCCACTTCCTGCCACGGCGTGCGGCCACACAGGAGGCCAGTAGGGAGACCTCGCCCACACCCTCTCGCACGCCTGTCAGTTCATCGAAGGGCGCGGACCCATTGGGACAGCACCGGAGAATCACTGAGTGGCTGGAACAGCTACACTAGTAGCGTATCATGAACGCGCTGCAGGACCGCGTGGAGGTGGAAAGCGTACACAGCCAAGATGTACGCGGAACCCACCAGCTCCAGGCCAACGACTATATGGAGCCCAGGTGGTTTTCCAATGTGCCACCGCCAGCAGACGGACTCTCCAAGGCCAGGAGATCATTGCCATATCAAGGTCCGGTTTATGAGCGGCGCGGCGGAGTGCAGCAGTCATGGATAGCAGAGAAGGATCAGCTACCATCCACGCCCTTGGCAGGGATTACAGCCTCCCCGCATCCGCTTGTCTCCAGAGAAAGGGGGATGAGACAACCTCTGCAGGAAGTGTGTACCGAACAACCGGGTGGATCGCCGGTGATGCCGCAAACAAGGCAGAAGCACCACCCACCCACAGCAGAACACGCGGAAGGGGATCAGACAGCCAGGGTTGGACTATCCAACGCGCTGGAAGGAGTATCTCTACAGGTGAATCCGCAGTTGACAGCTGCGGAGATCCCAGCAACACCAAGTGTGCGGGCAACGATGAGCCACAACCCAGAATTCGCTGGATGGCAAGGAACACTGAGGGGGAACAGAGAGGGGGCATGATGCATCAATCCTCCCTCATTCCGCAGCCATCCCACGCGATCCAGCAGTCACTCACAGGGCCCCAGCCACAATCCAATCCGGCATTGCAAGGGACACTGCCGTACGCGGGGCCCGCAACAATCTATTCTACCACATCCTCACCAGGCTGGGTGATGATGGGCACCTGGGCCACGCCCTCCGCGGCGGGAATGCCGCCGCAGTTACCCATGCAGCAGATACCGCCACAGCAACCATCAACCCCTATGACGCCGCAACAAATGCCTGTGGTGGTTGGACATCCAGTCTATCGCCAGCAACCGATCAGTACCGCGCCAGCTGGGATTGCGGTCCATCCAGCACTACATACCAGCCAGGTGCAGACGACGGCACCCCAATCCATTCACCCTGCTCTCCCGCCAAATCCAGCGACCACCATGGCCCCTGCAGTATCTACCGCCACCCCGCTCTACCACTCTGCGGTGTCACACCCTCTACCTCAGAGCTACTGATTGCCAGGGCCTACGGCCCCTGCCGCCCCAAACCCACAGGCACCGCCCCTTGGGACTACCTTCTACTCCGCACCCTACGCGACGCACGCCACCCCTGCGACTCATTACTATGCTCTTCCGGCGACAGCCCCAATGAGCAACCCCACACCTGCACCCCAGGGGCAGCCGCAAACTAGTCATGTGGGTTACTCGGCGGTCATGGCCACACACTCCAACCCCCCTCCTCCAACCATGCACCCGTTCTCCGCGGTGACATCCATGGCCAACCGAAATACAGTGCCTCACCTGCAATATGTACGTGCACAGCCAGCCAACATTCCGCGGCTGGAAATCTTCAAAAGGACCCCTGAAGAGGACCCATGGACATGGTTGAAGCAGATAACGATACATGCCAGCATAGGACGAATCCCACCAGACCTTTGCCTGGCCACCGCGGAGCTCCATCTTCGGGGTGCTACGGAGGTCTGGTACAATGCTCGCGCGCCGTTCAACTCCTTTGAGGATTTTGGCAACGCGCTGATTGAGCGCTTCAAGCGGCTGACCAAGGAAGAAGCACTCCGCAAAATTGAAAAGGAGGTCATGCGGAAGGGCACCGACATCTGAAGGTTTTTGGATCAGTTCCTCACTTGGGCATCAATCGCGAAGAACTCTCAAGGGGAAGGACTGCCGCTGTGGGTCCTACTGCAAAATCTCATCCGCGCACTTCCAGATGAGATCAGCAGTCTGATGATCCCTGAGCGCTACCAGTCGCTGTAGGACGCGGTGCAAGACGCCACTGCCATTTCCACACGGCAGCGGTCTACGCGACAGCATCAGGGTGGAGATTCTAATGCACCAGCACCAGCCACACAGCCTAAGCCAAAGGCATGTTACACCTGCCAGAGCCTGAAGCACATCACTTGAGACTGTCTGCGGAAAAGATAGGGCGTTCCGCGAACTGATCCTACGCAACAGGACCCTATGGTGCAGCAGTGGCAGCGATGTTATAATCAACCATGGTAGGTTCAGCAGCCTCAGCAGCAGACGCAAGCTGGGCGGCAGGCACCGGATCATCAAACCCAGACTGCCCCGGGAGGGCAGGGTATTCTGCCCAGCCCACAGGCACCCGCGAACTCCACGAGTGGAGCCCGCAATGTCAAGCTGGGGCTGCCGATGGCGAAGGACGAGACTACCGAGTTGCCTCACACCGCAGCGGAGACCACTCTCATTACACGAGCCCAAGAATTAGGCTTGCGCGGATGGGACCTACAGATGGCCGCCAGAGTGCAGGAAGATATGCGGCGCAAGGCAGAAGCCGCGGAGGAACGATTCCAAGAGGCAATTGCTAAACGTACCATCGTGCCGGAGAAACGACGGCAGGCGAAACCACCAACCGCGGCGGAAAAGCAACCTGCTTCATCTTTGCCAGCGCCTACAACAGCCCCAGTCGCCGCGGAGGGAAGCTCTAACCCCATCCTGCGTCTATTCACCACTCCCATCGCGGAAGTAAACTTCTTTGAGTTCCTCCGCATCCACCCAGAGATCGCACCGCGACTAAAGGAGTTCTCCAGAGCTAATCAATGCCTCCAAGATATGGGCATCTCCCTTAGCTGCACCACGCCCAACGCTGGCACGCAGAATCCCCGCCGTGCGGTGCCTGACACTTCACTCGCAATGAGCCTTGCAGAAGAAGAGTGGGGATGGGCACCGTAGGCCCTGGAACCACCGCGCCGAGACGACAACCATTACGAGGTCGCCTGCTGCATGGTTTGGATATGCGGAAGGAAGTTCATAGCTATAATTGACACAGGGGCCACTCACACCACTGTGGCATTCCGCGTCCTCCTCGTGGTCAAATGGACAGACCGCGTCCTCCTTACCCGACGCCTGTTTACCAACTCAGCGGGCGGAATGGACTATGGAGATGGGGAGGTCCACGGCCTACCCATACAGGTGGGATCTCTTCATGAACCAGTGAACGTCCAAGTCACGCGGGCCAGGACGTACGATGTACTCCTGGGCATGGATTACCTAGTACGGCGACGGGCTAACCTTCTTTTCTCCCTCGGAACCATGCAACTCAGTTTCGCTTCTGGGGAAGACGCAGTTTGCTCCATTATCATCGGAGACAGGGTAGTGGTGCCTGTGACTGGCATCAAATCCTTCTCCCTCCTGGATGCAGTGGCAGAGGACTCTCAAGTTCATTCGAGTAAACCACCGTCCATCACGGCTGACATGCCTGCCGCGAAACAGGTCACAACAGGAGAATGGCAGGAACTCGTGGGGGAGTCAAATGAGCTCGGAGTACAAACCAATCTCATGGGCCTGTGGCAGAGGGGACAACGCGTCCTGGGAGAAGGTTATCAACTCGAAGAAGAAGAGGAATTCTACCCACTCTGCGAAACAGCACCATCACCACCACCGCAATGGGATCACATGCTTCACTCACGACTTTCGCCCGCACAAAAGCAGGACTTCTACGATCTGCTGGATGCATTCGCGGACATCTTCGCTGGTTCCGCGGTTGATCTGGGGGTCGTGGAAGCCTTCCATGTCATTTCCACGGGGGACTCCGCGCCCACAAAACAGAAGGTGCGGCGCATCCTCCCGGAGCAGAAGAAGATCATCACAGAGGGGCTCGCGGAGCTCAAGGCGCAGGGGGTGATTGTCCCAATCGTCAGTCCCTGGCGTGCCAACTTGGTCATCGTTGGCAAGCCGGACAGGTCCAAGCGATTCTGCGTTGACTTCCACGATCTTAACCGCGTGACCGAGGAAGATGCGTACCCATGCCTCTGATTGTCGACATACAGGAGCGCCAGAAGGGTGGCGGATGGCTCGCAAAGCTCGATGTGAAGGCTGCCTTTCACACCGTCCCAATGCACCCGGACTCCATCGCCAAAACTGCGTTTGTAACACCAGAGGGCCTATATGCGTTTACACGCATGCCCTTTGGACTCCGCAATGCAAGCGCAACATTCCAGCGGGTCATGGACTCTACCCTCAGCGGAATCCCCAATGTCACCTGCTACATCGACGACATCATGGTCGCGGCTCACACCTTCAAGGAATTGTTATCTTCCCTGGCCGCCATCTTTGCTGCCCTCCGCAGAGCCAACCTGAAGCTCAAGGCAGCCAAGTGCTCTATCGGGGGCACGGAAATGGAGTTCCTGGGTTTCATAATGAGCGCGGATGGCATCAAGACCAATCCAGAAAAGATCGCGGCAGAACAGGAATGGCGTCAGCCCACTTCCGCGAGGCAGGTCAAGATTTTCCTGGGTTCTGTCTCCTTTTACCGGAAGTTTGTGCGTGACCATGCGCGCATCATCAAGCCACTCCAGGAGTTGACACATCAAGACGTACCATTCGAATGGACGACGGCTTGCGCGGACGCCTGGAAGGAGATCAAGCACCGTCTCCTTACCGCGCCTTTGCTTGAGTTCCCCGACTTCAACCTCCCGCTCTCCATCACCACCGACTGGTCGCGGGACAGGCTTGGGGCCATTCTATCCCAGACGGTGCAGGAACCCACACAGAAGGTGATTGCCTACGCCAGTCGTGCCCTCACGGAAGGAGAGCGGAAGTACCTTCTGGTGAAGGGCGAATGCTTGGCTGTCCTCTGGGCTCTCCAACACTTCCGTGATTACATCAAGAATGGCAAGCCGTTCACGGTTCTTACAGACCACCAGGCGCTCTAGTGGCTCCTAACTACTCAAAACCATGAGGGCATCCTCGCCAAGTGGGCACTTCTTCTCCAGGGTTACAACATGAAGATCAAGCACCAGCCTGCATTTGCAAACCGCAACGCGGATGTCCTGAGCCGACTTCCGCGCACTGGCTGGCCAGACCCAGATGAGGCACCGCCAGACATAGCGGAGGCACCCATGAATGATAAAGGACCTGTTCCAGAAATCGGAACACCACCTCCTCCCACCGAGGCAGAATGGGAGGGAGTGGCAAGAGAATTCGACGAGGAGGAACAAGAAGTCGCTTTGCAGCTCTTGAATGAGCTCGATTCCGTCGCGGAATGGACCGTCGTGGAGACTCTACCAGCCATCTCCGTGTCTGGCCTGCAGCTTGCTCGCAGGTACAACCCTACCATTCGCAGTTGGACATTGGAAGAAATTGCTTCCCATGTTCCCCCACGATATGCAAATCCGCGAGCCTCGAGAACGTCCGCTGCTCCACCACAGACTTCCCCACTGAGCAAACCACACTCTTTTGCTCCCGCCACAACACTTCTGGAGAACCGCCATCCCCTCACATTGGTAGATTTCCTCCTCCACTCCCCTGAGTCTGCAAAATGTCTCCGCGCCCTCCTCGACACTCACAATACCTCCCTTTCCCCTCATGGCATCCGCCTCTCATGCACGCGAGGTAGCCTGGCTGGCATCCGCCTATTATCCCGCAGCATCATCCTCACTCACTCTAGCGGACGCAGTGCCGCTGCACGTGCATCACGCACCTGGGCACCTGCGGCCCTCACCCCCGGACCGCCCGCACCCCCCCGATGTCCACGTGGCCTGGTGTTACGCGTGGATCTGTGGCCCCAAGTTCGTGGCCATCGTGGACACTAGCGCCACTCATACAACGATTGCGCTCCGGATGGTCCGCTCGCTCCACATGCAGCACCTCATCCAACCCACTCAACTCCGCTTCTCCATCTCCACTGGAGACATTGACGCGCCGCTCGGACAAATCGCGGGCCTCCCCATGCAGGTGGCGAATGTACATGCGACACAAACCGTCCAGGTCTGCGATGTCCGCACATACGATATTCTGCTCGCGGCGGACTGGCT
>SZWC01001611.1:96298-116678 GCA_023375785.1 Penium margaritaceum | reverse complement strand
TGCGATGTCCGCACATACGATATTCTGCTCGCGGCGGACTGGCTCGCGCCGCGCCAAGCGGATATATTAATTGGTGCCGGCATCCTCAGTCTCATTTCCAGTTCCGGCATTCGATCATTCACCCCGCTCTTTACCTTGCATCGGCCACCACCGAGAGCGGTCACCTCCACTTTCGATTCAGCTCTCACCGGCGCCCGACACACTCGACGGATAACACGCAGCTGGGCTCTCGCCCGCGGAACATCCGACATGGCACGCAATCAAGGCACGGGATCCGTGCCTTCGACGCGGGGGGGGGTGGACCCCCGCGGCGGTAGCTACGCCGCCCTGCTCTTAACACGGGCGCGGGGCACCGCCCAGCACGGACACCAACACCACCAACGGGAACAGCGGCCCTACCGCGGCATGGACCCATGACAAGGACCGTACCTGCAAGGACACGAGTACCACCTGCGGCTGCAACAGGCACGTCCCGACCTGGCTCGGTGACGAGAACCCCGCCAACACCAGTGACGGCCACTCCAGCAGTGGCTGCGGCCTCACCTCGGCCCAGCCCGGCTGCAGGGACGACTCTGACACCAACCACAAGACCAGCAGCAACAATCCCACCGCGGTCGAGTTCCGCGGAACGAACACCAACGCAGGTCACGCCACTTGTGGCCAAATCACCAGGCCCGTCGCGACAAGGCCCGGCCACAAGCACACCGACGCGGATCGTCAGACGTATTGAGCCAGCGGTAGGAGCCACGCAGGCAGCGGCAAGAACAACCGCCACCCCAACACCAAGCCCGCGAGATGAAGCTCAAACCCTGGTTACCCCAGTCCCCTCCCCTGCCACGACGGTGCTCTCTCACTCGCCGCCGACCTCGCGCGGCAGTCCAACTCGGCAACCCGCACGCCCCCTGCTGGGCACGGGAACGGTGATGGAGGGGGCGAGAACGTACCTCGAGGAAAGCTCGGGAGACAGCGGAGAGCAGCCCAAGGAAGCCCTGCCGCTGGAGGTGGTAAGCAGCGTCATGCTCCAGTTGCTGACAGAGATTCCGGAAGTGATCCACGCGGAATTGGAGGATTCACTGTTTGGCAGGATGTGGCAGGTAGTACTAAAGGGAGCAGCCACAGGGGTGCTGGCCCTCGGAGTGCACGAGAGGCAAGTGCTCCTGCTGGAGATAGCAGGCGCAGAGCGCCTTGTTTTGGCACTGCGAGATAGCCTAAACATCAAACCAGTGATGGCCAGTGACATGACTGGCGTCGCGGAACTACTGAACACTGAACGGGCGGACCCATCACTGGAAGCCGCTCGAGTGTGGTGGAACAGGGTGCGGAAGGACCAGCGGAGTAGTCCAAAAAGACGGTACATGCACCTGCTCCAGGAGTGGGCCAGAGCCCTCATCCTGTACCATGTGAATGACCAGGCACCTGGATCGGCAGAGGCACCGCGGAGAAGGTCCGCGGCAGATGAATGGAGGTGGGGATATCTACTCAACCTTGTATATGCCAGATGGAGCGTTTAGTACCCACAAGAAGAAAGATTGCCGCTTGTGGACACCCAGGGACCTGAGGGATGCTGGATGGAAGCCATGGAAAAATGCTGGACGCTGACGCTCCAGAATGTGATACGCACCAGGGTGGCGGCAGCGGTCGCAGAGACACACTGGACCATGGTTCGAGGAAAGGGATTGAACCTCAATCAAGAAGAGGTGCGGCACTGGGCCAAGGAGGCAGCGGAAATATGCCGAGAGGACAAGAGCAGGGGGGATGCGGAGGTGGAGGAGGCTCGCGAATACACCCAGCCCTCCCCTCAGTTGCAGCAGATGCAAGAACGCCTGCGGAAGGAATGGGAGGAAGAGGCAGCCGAGTCAGAGCGGGTTTCCGGAGAAGCCGCGGAGAAGGAAGCCCGATTGGCTAAGGAACGGGACGCGGCGGCTAAGACAGACAAGGAGACTACAAAAGAACTCATAAGGGAAATCATGGGGGAAGAAGAAGCAGCGGCGGCAGCAGCAGTGGCAGAAGTAGTAGCAGCAGCAGCAGAAGCGGCAGAAGTGGAGGCAACAGCAGCAGCAACAGAAGCGGCAAAAGCAGAGGCAGAGGCAGCAGCAGTAGCGGCAGCAGAGGCAACAGCGATAGCGACAGACAAGGTAGCAGAGGCAGCAGCCACGGAGGCACAGGTAGCAGCAGAAACACAAGCAACCGCGGAGGCGGCCAGAGTGGGAACAGGTAGTACAGCCACGGAGGCAGCAAAGGAAGCAACAATAGATAGGACCGCGGCGAGGCAGGCAGGAGCCGAAGGAGAGCAGATGGGGAAGAGGTACAAGGCTGGCGTCAAGCGCTACCGCCCGGAGCCATCCGCTGGCTCCCTACCGCGGAGGGCACAACTTCAGGCCCGAGCGGCGGCAGTGGTGCGGAAAGCAGCAGCGACGCTGAGCCATACCAGAACAACAGCGCCGGCAGACACCAGTCGAAGTGAGGAGCCGGCACAGACTTTCTCGGAGGAGACAACTCCTGCTCCGAAAGGAAAGAGGAAGGCGGAAGAGGAAGCGGTCGCGGAGCTACGGAAAGAGAAACAACCTCGGGTACACGAAGGCCCCAGCCCCGGCGTAACCCCGGAACAGTTGGCGTAGGCCCAGCGGGAGGCCGCACAGGCAGCGGAACTTCTGATGGCGGTACTCCGCACAGTACACTTGCCTATGGAGATGATGTTGGCTCCACTGCGGCCTGTCTTGGGAGAGGCCGCTATAGCAGCTGCATGCAAGGGGTCAGAAAGGAGGGGACACGCGGAGAAAGAGGGGATGATGGTGGTTTCCGAAATCAGTGAGTCACCGGGAGACTCAGAAGAAGAACAACCCCTCACACGCAGCCAGGGATTACTGCGGGCTTCAGGAACGGTTCCACACAGGAAGGAGGAGGTAATTGAGCTGCATCGCGCTGGTGGACGCGGCAGATGCCTGAGCGGCCCCGCTGAGAGCAGGCTGCAAGAGCAGTGGGATGAAGGAGAGCTTCAAGCGGTCGGAATCCTGCGGCTCTTCCCTGCACCTGACCCTTGGGACAGAGAGCCACCGGTCTATGATGAGGAGAACTGCAAGAAGGTTGAGGTGATGAAAGCAGAGCAGGATGGGAGGCGAGCGTGCGGACTGCCGGCAAGAGTGCCAGAGACGAAGCGGAAGCCGGGGGAAGCAGTGACAGAGAAAGCGGGGAGGAAGGGGCCCATGGAAACACAAGATTGGCGGATCTGGCAGACCGCGCACATCCTTCTCCGCACCACCAGCAAGGAACAGCAGAAGGCAGAGGCGCAGAAGGTGTACGCGGACCTGGAAGTACGGCTGGGGGTGGAATTCGACCGAAGGAAAAAGGACGACCTAGCTCGCCTGTGTGAGCAGTATGCCTGGGAGGACGGTTGCCTCTGGAGGATAACTCGGCGTGTCTTGTGGGTGCCCCCACCAACGTTGTAGAAGGCAGTTATGGAGGCTTACCACCGCCACCATCACACTGGCGTGCAAGCACTGAAAGATCGACTGACGCCCATCATCCACATGCCGAACCTGGCGGCTATCATCAAGGATGTAGTACAACACTGCGCCCCTGTGAACGAGCACAAAAAACCACGCTGCGGGACCAGCCGCTGTTCCAACCCTCCCCTATTGGCGAGCCGTTGGAAAAGATTATCATCGACTTCCACGGTCCCCGCGCACACCGCAACCAAGGGAACCGATATTGGATTGCAGCGGTGGACCACTTCACAAAGTATCTCTGGGTCCGCGCTGTGCCCAACAAGAGTTCAGCCACCGCGGCAAGGTTCATCCACGAGGAAATCTTCTGCCGCTTTGGTGGCTGCAGCGTGGTGCATAGAGACAACGGCACGGAGTTCATGGGGGCCTTCAGAGAGGAACTGGAGGAGTGGGGGGTCCGCCACGTGCACTCCGGGTGGTACCGGCCAGAGTCACAAGGGCAAGTGGAGCGGGTGCACGACATACTAGAAAGGGCAGTGGCAACCGCGGAGGGCAGCAGCTGGACTGAGAAGCTGAGAAAAACGGCTCACATCATCAACACGACACCCAGCCGAGCAGCCTCCTTCTCACCCCACATGCTACTCTTCGGACAACCACCGCGTGCGGCAATGGGCATGCCTCAAAAACCGCTGGGGCTACCGCTTGCCCCGGAGGAGCAAGAGAAACTCTCGGAGGAGGAGAAGGACAAGGCGGTCGTGGAATGGTTCCGCGAGCGCTGCGAGCGGACAAAGGCCATGCGGGCGGAGGCGCGGTTGAGAGGTTCGGTCGCTGCCTGGCGCGGATGTGACACAGCAAACCGACGGCTGAACCATGGGCCCATTAAGGAAGGACACCTGGTGTATCTCCGCCCCTTCACCAGCGCCGAAAGAGAGGCAGGGGAGCCGCGGGAGGTGTACCGCGTGGCTAGCGTGGAGGCGGGGCAAGTGTGGCTGGAGGGACCAGAGGGGTTCAGTGACCACAGCTACCCAGCCACGGAATTTGTGCTGCTACCGCCTGCATGGCAGACACACATCCTCGGGGCAGGAGGTTGCTTACCGCCTCTGGGGCAGCGGAAGGGCTTCAGTGGATGGAGAGCGGAAGAGGTGCTAAACATCTGCGAAGGGCAGGTGTCACGGCAAGAGCAGGAATGGAGCCAGGAACCAGAGGAGGTTGAAGAGGAGTCCGATGTCCGCAAACTTGCCGCGGAGGAGGTGCAAAAGGAACAACAACGCGAGCCGCGGAGGCGGGAGCAACAGCAAGAGCAGCAAGAGAGGAGACGGCAAGAGCAGGGAAAGCCGCGGGACCAGGGAAACGAGTCTGAAGGCAGACCTGAGTCTCAGCCCGAGCGAACTCCAACGGGAGTATCCCTGCAGCTACCCCAGAAGGTACCACCGCAGACAAGGATGCCCATGAGCCCTAAGGCCCTGGCTGACTACACGGGCCCATGTGTGTGGTGCGGAGAGAACCTCCCTGCTGAACCACTCCTAAACGTGGTGTGCCGGGTATGCGGGAATCCAGCGCATCAGTACGCAGGCGGAGCATCCAAGACCTGCATCGGACGAAATTGAACCTGCCTGCGATGTCTGAAGGAGGCTGCTGAACGGGAGGCCGCGAAGAAAAGGGATGAGGAAGAGGGAGCAGGACCCGACGCTGGGGGAGCGCCGCCCCGCAGGAGATGGGACCCTGAGGAGGAGGAGGAGGAAGAGGAAGAGAAGAAAGAAGGGCCTCCAGAGCGAAAATGAGGTCCGCGCTCCGTTTCCGGGGCCACAATGAGGCAGTGGCAGGCGGAGGGATGGGTCGCGGTGGAAGAGAAAAGGAGGAAGGAACTGGAAGAAAAGAAATGCACTCAATGCGGCCAGTGCTGGGGAGTGAAGGTACAGGACTGTGGCGGATGCCTGCGCAAGATATGCACCGGTTGCTTGGCCCCACCTCGTGGGCGCGGATGGCGAAGCGGGGTTGCGGCGTGCAGGAGGTGCAGAGAGGAGGTCGAGAGGCAATGAGGCGTTTGCAGGGTACCGCAAGTGAATGAGGGAGAGGAAGAGGAAGAATCAGAGGAAGAGGAAGAACCGGGAATGGAAGGACACCAATCCGCAGCATGCCATACATGCCTAAAGATCGTGCCGGACAGGGAAAAATGTGTTGTCTGCACAAGGTTGGCGCACCGCGAATGCCTGGTGGCCGGCAACTCCGCCTGGAAGGGCCAATGCCACCAATGTGTGGGCAATGAGCTCCTCGAGGCAGACTGCTACCTCAGCTTCATCGCGGAGACACGAGAACTTGCTTGCGCAGCCTGCCTCGAAGGGATGGCGGAGTTCGACAAGGGATGTGGCATGTGCTTGAAAATGTGCCATCTGCGGTGTGGGAAGAGGGGCAAGGAGGGAGTATGGACATACCACCAATGCTTGGCACGGCCCAGAAAAGCAAACTGGGGTGTGGAGAACTCTGGACTGCAGTTTTGCGGAGACGGATGTAGGGGGGTTATCACACGGATAGCGTGCCATAGTGAGCACTTCGGAGGATGGGCCCACGCACAGTGCGCCACAGAGGTGGGCCGGAATGAGGAGGTGCTGACGGTGTACCGCTGCACCAGCTGCAGGACATACGAACAAATCCCCCACTGCTCTACCTGCAAGAAGAGACTGGGCACGGAAGATATCACCGCCGGACCCAGGTGTGAGGGCTGCCAGCTGTATGTGCATCAAGAATGCTCTGCGCGGTATCAGCGTGAAGGTGGAGAGGTGGAAACCTACTGCCGCCCTTGTCAAAAACGGCAGCAGCCAGCTCTTCAAGGAAAGTTCACTCGCCTGTTGCAATAAGGAGACTCTGGGACAGAGTCTTGGAAAAGGGGGGTTGGGGGCATCAGTGTCAGGCGAGGATCCACCGCATCTTCGCTGAGGAAAAGATATATCCGTGGAGGAGAAATCACCGCCATCCACAGATCCGCGGAAGAAAGGTTCCGCGGCTAGTGATCCGCGGAGGAGGATAATAGGGGAACTGTAGAGTGTCGGAGAACGCGCAAGGCATGCTGGCTCCCGCGATAGAATTGCGGTAGAGCGTGGGGTGGCGTGGAATCCAGAAGCAATCGAGAAGAGGCGGGAAAAGTTGCCGCCAGGAGGCAAAAATGGCCGCGGAAGAACAGGACAGGGAGGAAGAGTAGGATGAGAATCCGCGGTGAGAAGGGAACATGGGTCGAGCCGCGGAAAAGCTGAAGCGGCGGACGTGCAGAGATGCACGACGGCAGGACCAGACGTCAAAGGGAAGCTCGACCAATGAGAACTCAAGATGGACAGCGATAATCAAGCAGGAGGACTAGGAGGACGCACCGCGCGAAGACGAAGATTCAAGGAAGAACACAAGACCGCGAGCGTTCAAGCCGCGGACTAGAGGAAGATGTAGTGGCAGAACAAGGATGTATAGTAGTGAAGAGTGTGTGTGTATGTGTCAAGGACGAGACCCGCGGCGCGTGTAGCGCGCCGCGCGGAGTCCGAAATAAGGGAAGGAGTGATGGGAGGTGTCTTAGAGAGCTAGTTTTGGTGGATATAAAGTAGTAGTGTAGCGGAGGGACTAGTCGAATCTGNGACGCACCGCGCGAAGACGAAGATTCAAGGAAGAACACAAGACCGCGAGCGTTCAAGCCGCGGACTAGAGGAAGATGTAGTGGCAGAACAAGGAAATATAGTAGTGAAGAGTGTGTGTGTATGTGTCAAGGACGAGACCCGCGGCGCGTGTAGCGCGCCGCACGGAGTCCGAAACAAGGGAAGGAGTGATGGGAGTTGTGTTAGAGAGCTAGTTTTGGTGGATATAAAGTAGTAGTGTAGCGGAGGGACTAGTCGAATCTGGCCAATGACCAAACTTGCCTCCCCTTTGTCTGATCTCTTGTGACTTGAGTTAATGTAAGTCTATTTCCCACACATGAGCTCAACAGTCCTTCTGTCTCATCAATCCGCACGAGTGCTGGTCTTGGTTCACACCCATGCTCCACCCCCTAAGATCCGCACCAGTTGAGGAACTTGCAACCGTGATCTCCGCGGAGATGTTTCGCGGAGGACAAATTCATATGCTCTGGGAGCGCGCAGAACATACTGCTCAATTCGCCCTTCCTGCGAGCAACCCAAGATACCACTGAGTGCTGTCATCACCAGGGAGCAGGATTCGGGCAAGGAGTGCTGTTGGCGACTCCGCGGCCTTGCACACGACCATGGAACGGGGTTCCGCGGGCGAAGGAGTCAGAGGCCACGAGGTGGCGGACTATCGTGCTGGCAAGGAGGGAGCCGTGGAGCACTTCCTACGACTGGGGCCCAGAAGGTGCGAAGCATCCGCGGAAGTCCAGGAGAGGTAGCGGAGGAGAGACCAGCAGAATCGCAGAACGGCAAAATCGCGGAGCAGAAGCAAACGCGGAGTCAGAAAGCGCGGAAGTAGCATTGTGCGCGGCAAAATTGGGGGCATCATGGTATGGAAAAATCAGTTCTCAACTAGCAAGTACAACGACCTTCAGTCAGTAGTAGGACGGTGTGGCTACCATGTAAATGACCGACCAAAGTAGGCATATGTACTGCCTTTGACGAAAGAAATCCGCTGTGTCTGGTCAACGTCGAGAACTCATAATGCAAGTCACAAATGGTCAGAGGGGGAAACAATGGTTTGGGAATACCAATTATCAAATAGCAAGCACAAGGAGATACAATACGTTGTGGCATGGTGTGGATACCATGCACGATGACCAACCAAGGTATGCATATGTCACTGACAATGACCAAAGAATGTCACCATGTGTGGTAAACCTTGACAACTCATAACACGAGTCACAAATGATCAGTGTGGAAGAAAGTGGGTTGTGAATACTAGTTATCGACTAGCAAGTACAAATACCTTAAATATGTAGTGACACACTGTATCTACAATTCACAGTGACCAACCAAAGTACGCATATATCACTGACCACGAACAAAGAGTTTCACTTCATGTGGTCAATGTTGACAACTCACAACAGGAGTCACAGATATTCAGAGGGGGTAACAATGGTTTGGGAACACCAGCTATCTACAAGAAAGCACGCAGACCTTCAATACGTAGTGATACGGCGTGGTAACCATGTATAGTGACAAACAAAAGTAGGCTTATGTCATGATCCATGACCAAACGGATTTCACACAGTGTGGTCAACTTTGAAAACTCATAACACGAGTCACAAATGGTCAGTGGGGGAAACCATGGGTTGGGAACACTAGTTATCAACTAGCGGGTAGAAAAAATTTCAACAAGTAGTGGCACGGTGTGGCTATCGTGTACAGTTATCAACCAAAGGATGTATATGTCACTGGCTATGACCAAAGAAGTCCACTATGTGTAATCAACATTGACATCTCATAACACGAGTCACAAATGGTCAGAGGGAGAGACAATGGTTTGGGAACCCTATGTATTGACTAGAAAGGACAACGAGCTTCGATACGTAGTGGCACAGTGTGGCTGATATGTAAACCAAACAACCAAACTAGGCATATGTCACTGACCATGACGAGAGAATTTCAATATGGGTGGTCAACGTTGACCAACCATAACACGAGTCACAACCGGTCAGGGGAGGAAACAATGCTATGGGAATCTCAGTTCTCAAGTAGCAAGTACAACAACCTTCAGTCAGTACTAGCACGGTGTCGCTACCATGCACAATATCCGACCAAAGTAGGCATACGTACTGCCCTTGACCAAAGAATTACATTGTGTGTGGTCAACGTTGACAACTCATAATACGAGTCACAAATGGTCAGAGGGGGAGACAATGGTTTCGGAACACCAGGTATTAACTAGCAAGCACAAGCAACTTCAATACGTTGTGGCATGGTATGGATACCATGCACGATGACCAACGAAAGTAGGCATATGTCACTGACCATGACCGAATAATGTCACTAGGTGTGGTAAACATTGACGATTCATAACACGAGTCACGAATGGTCAGAGTGGAAGACAATGGTTTGTGAATACTAGGTATCGAGTAGCAAGTAAAAATACCTTCAATATGTTTTGGCACAGCTTGGCTACCATGTATAGTGACCAACCAAAGTATGCATGTGTAACTGACCATGATCAACGAACTTCACTTCATGTGGTAAGCGTTGACAACTCACAACATGAGTCACAGATAGTCAAAGGAGGTTAACAATGGTTTGGGAACACTAGCTATTAACTAGGAAGCACAAATACCTTCAATATGTAGTGACACCACGTGGTAACCATGTACAGGGACAAACCAAAGTAGGCATATGTCACTAACCATGACCAAACGGATTTCACAATGTGTGGTCAACGTTGAAAACTCATAACACGAGTGAAAAATGTTCGGTGGGGGAAACCATGGGTTGGGAACACTATTTATCAACTAGCAAGTAGAAAGATTTTCAACAAGTAGTGGCACGGTGTGGCTAGCGTGCACGGTGACCAACCAAAGGATGCATATGTCACTGACTATGACCGAAGAAGTCCACTATGTGTGGTCAACATTGACAACTTATAACACGAGTCACAAATGGTCAGAGGGAGAGACAATGGGTTGGGAACCCTATGTATTTACTAGTAAGGACAAAGAAATTCAATACGCAGTGGCACGGTGTGGCTAATATGCACTCCAAACAACCAGACTAGGCATATGTCACTGACCATGACCAGAGATTTTCAATATGGGTGGTCAACGTTGACCAACCATAACACAAGTCACAAACGGTCAGGGGAGGAAACAATGCTATGAGAATATCAGTTATCAACTAGCAAGTAAAACGACCTTTAGTCAGTAGTAGCACGGTGTGGCTACCATGGACAATGACCGACCAAAGTAGGCACATGTACTACCTTTGACCAAGGAAATCCGCTGTGTGTGGTCAATGTTGACAACTCATGAAACGAGTCACTAATGGGCAGAGGGGGAAACAATTGATTGGGAACACCAAGTATCAAATAGCAAGAACAAGGAGCTCCAATACGTTGTGGCACGGTGTGGATACCATGCACGATGACCAACCAAAGTAGGCATATGTCACTGACCATGACCAAATAATGTCACTAAGTGTGGTAGACTTTGACAACTCATAACACGAGTCACAAATGGTCAGGGTGGAAGAGAATGGTTTGTGAATACTAGTTATCGACTAGCAAGTGCAAATACCTTCAATATGTAGTGGTATAGTGTGGCTACAATGCAAAGTGACCAACCAAAGTATGCATATGTCGCTGACCATGAACCAAGAATTTCACTTTCATGTGGTCAACATTTACAACTCACAACATGAGTCACAAATAGTCAGAGGGGGCTATCAATGGTTTGGGAACACTAGATGTCAACAAGAAAGGACAAAGACATTCGACACATAACGACACGGCGTGGTAACCATGTACAGTGACAAACAAAAGTAGGCATATGTCACTTACCATGACCAAACGGATTTCACAGTGTGTGGTCAACGTGGAAAAATCATAACACAAGTCACAAATGGTCAGTGGGGGAAACCATGGGTTGGGAACACTAGTTATTGACTAGCAAGTAAAACGATTTTCAACAAGTAGTGGCACGGTGTGGCTAGCGTGCACAGTGACAAACCAAAGGATGCACATGTCCCTGACTATGACTGAAGAAGTCCTCTATGTGTGGTCAACATTGACAACTCATAACACGAGTCACAAATGGTCACAGGGAGAGAAAATGGTTTGGGAACCCTATGTATCGACTAGAAAGGACAGAGAAGTCCAATACGTATTGGCAAGGTGTGGCTACTATGCACTCCAAACAACCAAACTAGGCATATGTCACTGACCATGACCAAAGAATTTCAATATGGGCGGTCAACATTTACCAACCATAACACGAGTCACAAATGGTTAGAGGAGAAAACAACGGTCTGGGAATATCAGTTCTCAACTAGCAAGTACAGAGACCTTCAATCATTATAAGCACGGTGTGGGAACACCAGTTCTCAAATAGCAAGCACAAGTACCTTGAATACGTTGTGGCACGGTGTGGATACCATGCATGATGACCAACCAAAGTAGGCATATATCACTGACCATGACCAAATAATATCACTAAGTGTGGTAAACTTTGAGGATTCATAACACAAGTCACGAATGGTCAGAGTGGAAGACAATGGTTTGTGAATACTATTTATCGATTAGAAAGTACAAATACCTTCAATATGTAGTGGCATAGTGTGGCTACCATGTAAAGTGACCAACCAAAGTATGCATGTATCACAGACCATGACCAACGAATTTCACTTCATGTGGTCAGCGTTGACAACTCACAACACGAGTCACAGATAGTGAGAGGGGGGGATTCAATGGTTTGGGGACACTAGGTATTGATTATAAAACACAAATACCTTCAATATGTAGTGACACGGCGTGGTAACCATGTACAGGGACAAACCAAAGTAGGCATATGTCATTAACCATGACCAAACGGATTTCAAAGTGTGTGATCAATGTTGAAAACTGGTAACACGAGTCACAAATGGTCAGTGGGGGAAACTATGGGTTTGGAACACTAATTATCAACTAGCAAGTAGAAAGATTTTCAACAATTAGTGACACGGTGTGGCTAGCGTGCACAATGACCAACCAAAGGATGCATATGTCACTGACTATGACCGAAGAAGTCCACTATGTGTGGTCAACATTGACAACTCATAACACGAGTCACAAATGGTCAGAGGGAGAGAAAATGGTTTTGGAACCCTACGCATCGACTAGAACGGACAAATAACTCCAATACGTAGTGGCACGGTGTAGCAAATATGCACACCAAACAACCAAACTAGGCATATGTCACTGACCATGACCAGAGAATTTCAATATGGGTGGTCAACGTTGACCAACCATAACACGAGTCACAAACGGTCAGTGGAGGAAGCAATTCTATGGGAATATTAGTTATCAACGAACAAGTACCACGACCTTCAGTCACTAGTAGCACGGTGTGGCTACCATGCACAATGACCGACCAAAGTAGGCATATGTACTGCCTTTGACCAAAGAAATCCGCTGTGTGTGGTGAACATTGACAACTCATAAAACGAGTCACAAATGGTCAGATGGGAAAACAATGGTTTGGGAACACTAAGCATCAAATAGCAAGCACAAGGAGCTTCAATACGCTGTGGCATGGTGTGCATACCATGCACGATGACCAACCAAAGTAGGCATATATCACTGACCATGACCAAACAATGTCACTGAGTGTGGTAAACGTTGACAACTTATAACACAAGACACAAGTGCTCAGGGTGGAAGATAATGGTTTGTGAATCATAGTTATTGAGTAGCAAGTACAAATACCTTCAATATGTAGTGGGACAGTGTAGCTACAATGCACATAAACCAACCAACGTATGCATACGTCACTGATCATGAACAAAGAATTTCACTTCATGTGGTCAGCATTGAAAACTCACAACACGAGTCACAGACAGTCATAGGGGGGTAACATTGGTTTGGGAACACTAGCTATTGACTAGAAAGCACAAATACCTTCAGTAAGTAGTGACACGGCGTGGTAACCATGTACAGTGAGAAACCAAAGTAGGCATATGTCAATAACCATGACCAAACGAATTTCACAGTGTGTGTTCAACGTTGAAAACTCATCACCAAGTCACAAATGGCCAGAGGGGGGAACAATGGGGTAGGAACACTATTTATCAACTAGGAAGTACGAAGAACTTCAACAAGTAGTGGCACTGTGTGGCTAGCGTGCACAGTGACCAAGCAACGGATGAATACGTCACTGACTATGAGCGAAGAAGTCCACTATGTGTGGTCAACATTGACAACTCATAACACGAGTCACGGATGGTCATAGGGAGAGACAATGGTTTGGGAACCCTATGCATGGACTAGAAAGCACAAATAACTTCAATACGTAGTGGCACGGTGTGGCTACTATGCACACAAAACAACCAAAGTAACCATATGTCACCGACCATGACCAAAGAATTTCAATGTGGGTGGTCAACATTCACCAACCATAACACGAGTCACAAACGGTCAGAGGGGGAAACAATGGTCTGTGAATATCAGTTCTCAACTAGCAAGTACAGCAACATTCAATCAGTATAAGCCAGGTGTGGCTACCACACACAATGACCGACCAAGGTAGGCATATGTACTGCCTTTGATTAAAAAATCCACTGTGTGTGGACAGCGTTGAAAACTCATAATACGAATCACAAATGGTCAGAGGGGGAAACAATGGTCTGGGAACATCAAGTATCAACTATCAAGCACAAGGACCTTCAACAAGTTGTGGCACAGTGTGCATACCATGCACGATGACCAACCAAAGTAGGCATATGTCACTGACCATGACCAAATAATGTCACTAAGTGTGGTAAACTTTAACAAATCATAACACAAGTCACAAATGGTCAAGGTGGAAGACAATGGTTCATGGATACTAGTTATCGCGTAGCAAGTACAAATACATTCAATATGTAGTGGCACAGCGTGGCTACCATGCACAGTGACCAACAAAAGTATGCATATGTCACTGACCATGACCAACGAATTTCACTTCATGTGGTCAGCGTTGACAACTCACAACACGAGTCACGTATTCTCAAAGAGGGGTAACAATGATTTGGGAACACTAGCTATTAACTAGAAAGCACAAATAGCTTTAATATGTAGTGACACGGCATGGTAACCATGTACAGTGACAAACCAAAGTAGGCATATGTCACTAACCATGACCAAACGAATGTCAGTGTGTGGTCAATATTGAAAAATCATAACACGAGTCACAGTTGGTCAGGGGGGGGAACAGTGGGTTGGGAACACTAGTTCTCAACTAGAAAGTACAAAGAACTTCAAAAAGTAGTGGCACTGTGTGGCTAGCGTGCACAGTGACCAACCAAAGGATGCATATGTCACTGACTATGACCGCAGAAGTCCACTATGTGTAGTCAACATTGGCAATTCATAACACGAGTCACAAATGGTGAGAGGGAGAGACAATGGTTTGGGAACCCTATGTATGGAATAGAAAGGATAAAGAACTTCAATATGTAGTGGCACGGTGTGGCTAAAATGCACACCAACAAACCAAACTAGGCATATGTCATTGACCATGACAAGAGAATTTCAATATGGGTGGTCAACGTTGACCAACCATAACACGAGTCACAAACGGTCAGGGGGGGAAACAATGCTATGGGAATATCAGTTCTTAACTAGCAAGTACAACAACCTTCATTCAGTAGTACCACGGTGTGGCTACCTTGCACAATGACCGACCAAAGTAGGCATATGTACTACCTTTGACCAAACAAATCCACTGTGTGTGGTCAACGTTGACAACTCATAATACGAGTCACAAATGGTCAGAGGGGGAAACAATGCTTTGGGAACACCAAATTCAAATAGCAACCACAAGGAGCTTCATTACGTTGTGGCACGGTGTGGATACCATGTACAATGACCAACAAAAGTAGGCATGTGCAACTGACCATGACCGAATAATGTCACTAAGTGTGGTAAACGTTGACAACTCAAAACACGAGTCACATATGGTCAGGGTGGAAGATAATGGTTTTTGAATACTAGTAATCGACTAGCAAGTACAAATACCTTGAATATGTCGTGGCACAGTATGGCTACAATGCACAGTGACCAACCAAAGTATGCATATGTCATTGACCATGAACAAAGCATTTGACTTCATGTGGTCAACATTTTAAGCTCACAACACGAGTCACAGATAGTCGGACGGGGCTAACAATGGTTTGGGAACACTAGCTGTCAACAAGAAAGCACAAAGACCTTCGGTACGCAATGACACAGCGTGGTAACCATGTACAGTGGCAAAACAAAGTAGGCATATGTCACAAACCATGACGAAACAGATTTCATAGTGTGTGGTCAATGTTCAAAGATCATAGCACAATCACAAATGGTCAGTGGGGGAAACCATGGGTTGGGAACACTAGTTATCAACTAGCAAGTAGAAAGATTTTCAACAAGTAGTGGCACGGTGTGGCTAGCGTGCACAGTGACCAACCAAAGGATGCACACGTCACAGACTATGACCGAAGAAGTCTACTATGTGTGGTCAACAACCCATAAAACGAATCACAAATGGTCAGAGGGAGACACAATGGTTTGGGAACCCTATGTATCGACTAGAAAGGACAAAGAACTTCAATACGTAGTGGCACGGTGTGGCTACTATGCACACCAAACAACCAAACTAGGCATATGTCACTGACCATGATGAAAGAATTTCAATATGGGTGGTCAACTTTCACCAATCATAACACGATTCACAAACGGTCAAAGGGGGAAACAATGTTATGTTAATATCTGTTCTCAACTAGCAAGTACGGAGACCTTCAACCAGTATAAGCACGCTGTGGCTACCATGCACGACGACCGACCATAGTAGGCATATGTACTACCTTTGACCAAAGAAATCCTTTTGTGGTTAGCGTTGACAACTCATAATAGGAGTCACAAATTATCAGAGGGGGAGACAATGGTTTGGGAACACCAGGTATCAACTAGCAAGTACAAAGACATTACATAAGTTGTGGCACGGTGTGGATACCATGCACGATGACCAACCAAAGTAGGCACATGTCAGTGACCATGACCAAACAATGTCACTTATTGTGGTAAACTTTGACAACTCATAACACGAGTCACAAATGGTTGTAGCGGAAGACAATGGTTTGTGAATACTAGTCATTGAGTAGAAAGTACAAATACCTTCAATATGCAATGGCACAGCGTGGCTACCATGCACGGTGACCAACCAAAGTATGCATATGTCACTGACCATGACCAACGAATTTCACTTCATGTGGTCAGCGTTGAAAACTCACAACAAGAGTCACAGATGGTCAAAGGGGGTAACATTGGTTTGGGAACAATAGCTATTGACTAGACAGCACAAATACATAGTAACACGGCGTGGTAACCATGTACAGTAGGCATATGTCACTAACCATGACCAAATGAGTTTCACAGTGTGTTTTCAACGTTGAAAACATCACACGAGTCACAAATGGTCAAAGGGGGAAACAATGGGTTAGGACCACTAGTTATCAACTAGCAAGTACGAAGAACTTCAACAAGTAGTGGCACGGTGTGGCTACCAACCAAAGGATGAATACGTCGCTGACTATGACCGAAGAAGTCCACAATGACTAGTCAACATTGACAACTCATAACACAAGTCACGAATGGTCAGAGGGAGAGACAATGGTTTGGGAACCCTATGCATGGACTAGAAAGGACAAATAACTTCAATACGTAGTGGCACGTGGTGGCCAATATGCACGCCAAACATCCAAACTATGCATATGTCACTGACCATGACCAGAGAATTTCAATATGGGTGGTTGACCAACCATAACACGAGTCACAAACGGTCAGGGGAGGAAACAATGGTTTGGGAATATCAGTTCTCAACTAGCAAGTTGAACAACCTTCAGTCAGAAGTAGCACGGAGTGGCTACCATGGACAATGACCGGCCAAAGTAGGCATATGTAGTGCTTGTGAAGAAAGAAATCCGTTGTGTGTGGTCAACATCGACAACTCATAATACGAGTCACAAATGGTCAAAGGGGGATACAATGGTTTGCGAATACCAAGTATTAAATAGCAAGCACAAGGAGCTACAATAGGTTGTGGCACGGTGTGGATACCATGCATGATGACCAACCAAGGTATGCATATGTCACTGACCATGACCAAAGAATGTCACCATTTGTGGTAAACTTTGACAACTCATAACACGAATCAAAAATGGTCAGTGTGGAAGATAATGGTTTGTGAATACTAGTTATCGACTAGCAAGTACAAATACCTTCAATATGTAGTGGCACAGCGTGGCTACAATGCACAGTGACCAACCAAAGTACGCATGTGTCCCTGACCATGAACAAAGAGTTTCACTTCATGTGGTCAATGTTGACAATTCACAACACAAGTCACAGATATTCATAGGGGGTAACAATAGTTTGGGGACACTAGCTATCAACAAGAAAGCATAGAGACCTTCAATACGTAGTGACACGGCGTGGTAACCATGTACAGTGATAACCCAAAGTAGGCATATGTCACTAACCATGACCAAAACAATTTCACAGTGTGTGGTCAACGTTGAAAGCGCATATCACGAGTCACAAATGGTCAGAGGGGGAAACAATGGGTTGGGAACACTAGTTATCAACTAGCAAGTAGAAATATTTTCAACAAGTAGTGGTACGGTGTGGCTGGCGTGTACAGTGACCAACCAAAGAATGCATATGTCCTTGACTATGACCGAAGAAGTCCACTGTGTGTGGTCAACATTGAAAACTCATAACACGAGTCACAAATGGTCAGAAGGCGAGACAATGGGTTGGGAACCCTATTCATTGACTAGAAAGGACAAATAAATTCAGTACATAGTGGCAATGTGTGGCTACTATGCACACCAAACAACCAACGCAAGCATATGTCACTGACCATGACCAAAGAATTTCAATATGGGTGCTCAACATTCACCAACCATAACACGAGTCACAAACGGTCAGAAGGGGGGATCAATGGTCTGGGAATATCAGTTCTCAACTAGCAAGTACAGCAACCTTCAATCAGTATAAGCATGGTGTGGCTACCATGCACAATGACCGACCAAAGTAGGCATATGAACTGCCTTTGACCAAAGAAATCCGCTGTGTGTGGACAGCGTTGACAACTCATACTACAAATCACAAATGGTCAGATGGGGAAACAATGGTCTCCGAACATCAGGTATCATCTAGCAAGCACAATGACCTTCAACAAGTTGTGGCACGGTGTGGATGCCATGCCATTGTTGACTTTGACTTCGGACTTGAGGGGGTCAAGTCGGAGTCGCCAAGTCGGTCCAAGTCGATTTGGACGTCGACTTGACTTGACCCCTTGCAAGAAGCCGGGGACAATGTACGTCCCTGTCTTCACTTGATAACCGGGAAAAACGAAACTGACGCTTTTTTTTTGTGTGAGAGGGCAAGCTTGAAACCTGTTGGCCAAGCGGTCCCTCGATGCAAGTTGGCCTTGCCTTGCTAGGGAGCTGGTTCTCCCGGCTTCGCATCATTGGTCGAGTGCATTGCGTGCAATGTGGGGGATAGATGGTGCTCAAACAGCCAGGCACGTGTCAGAGATGGATCCTATTCTAGGGTCTTTTATGCATGCAGTGTGGGGGTTTTGTGTTGGGCATGTGCTAGCCTCGTGTATATGTCGAGCGGCTCTGGCGGACCAATCACGAGCTGTCATACACGTAAGGCAAAACATGACATGCCTGGGATACAACCAAGGCATGGCGGTTGATGACGCCCGCCGTTGGCCACGAGCGGGAACCACCGCGGGCCCCACGCAGACAATAAATCGCGTGCTCTCTTGGTTGATGTTCTAATTCCTCGCTGCCGTGAGTCGTCGGGGTCACGCCGGACCTCTTAGAAGATTGTTGCTCAAGAAATACAAAATTTGGAGAATGCCTTGGGTGTCCAGAGAACCCAGTTGATACATGGATTGTGTCAAGAGTTGGTGCTATTATGCATGATGAACATGCACATAAGTATACCATGGAATGAAAAGAGAAGTATACCAGAGTTGTGTAGGGTGTAGACATATGCTTGGGGTACTCATGTGTAAGTGTAGATTAGGTATGCCGTGTTAAAAAACCGAATTGGGTGGACCCAAGTCGACTTGGATGATGAGGCCAAGTTGCCTTGGAGCCGACTTTCCGACTCCAAGTCGGCTTTGACGTGGAAAAGGCGACATGGTGCCATGCACGATGACCAACCAAAGTAGGCATATGTCACTGACCATGACCAAATGATGTCACTAAGTGTGGTCAACTTTGACAACTCATAACACGAGTCACAAATGGTCAGGGTGGAAGATAATGGTTTGGGAATACTAGTTATCGAATAGCAAGTACAAATACCTTCAATATGCATTGGCACAGTGTGGCTACAATGCACAGTGACCAACCAAACCATGCATATGTCACTGACCATTAATAAATAATTTCACTTCATGTGGTCAACATTTACAACTCAAAACACGAGTCACTGATAGGCAGAGGGGCTAGCAATGGTTTGGGAACACTACCTGTCAAGAAGAAAGCACAAATACCTTCGATGCGTAATGACATGTAGTGGTAACCATGTACAGTGACAAACCAAAATAGGCATATGTCACAAACCATGACCAAACGGATTTCACAGTGTGTGCTCAACGTTGAAAACTCATCATACGAGTCACAAATGGTCAGTGGGGGAAACCATGGGTTGGGAACACTAGTTATCAACTAGCAAGTAGAAAGATTTTCAACAAGTAGTGGCACGGTGTGGCTAGCGTGCACAGTGACCAACCAAAGGATGCACATGTCACTGACAATGAACGAAGAAGTCCACTATGTATGGTCAACATTGACAACTCATTACACGAGTCACAAATGGTCAGAGGGAGAGACAATGGTTTGGGAACCCCATGTATTCACTAGAAAGGACAAAGAAATTCAATACGTAGTGGCACAGTGTGGCTACTATGCACACCAAACAACCAAAGTAGGCATATGTCACCAACCATGATGAAAGAATTTCAATATGGGTGGTCAACATTCACCAATCATAACACGAGTCACAAACGGTCAGAGGGGGAAACAATGGCCTGTGAATACCAGCTCTCAACTAGCAAGTACAGCGACCTTCAATCAGTATAAGCACGGTGTGGCTACCATGCACAATGGCTGAGCAAAGTAGGCATATGTACTACCCTTGACAAAAGAAATCCGCTGTGTGTGGTCAGCGTTGACAACTCACAATAGGAGGCACAAATGGTCAGAGGGGGAGACAATGGTTTGGGAACACCAGGT
>SZWC01001611.1:74632-85371 GCA_023375785.1 Penium margaritaceum | reverse complement strand
TGTGTTTCTGACCAGTGTGTTTCTGACCAGTGTGTTTTTGACCCCTGTGTTTCTGACCGGTGTGTTTCTGACCAGTGTGTTTATAGCCATTGTGTTTCTGACCACTGTGTTTCTGACCGGTGTGTTTCTCACCAGTGTGTTTCTGACCACTGTGTTTCAGAGCACTGAGTTTCTGACCACCGTGTTTCTGACCACTGTGTTTTGGACCACTGTGTTTCTGACCACTGTGTGTCTGACCAGTGTGTTTCTGACCAGTGCGTTTCTGAGCAGTGTGTGTCTGATCACTGTGTTTATGACCACTGTGTTTATGACCAGTGTGTTTCTGACCACTTTTTTTCTGACCACTGTGTTTTTGACCACCGTGTTTCTGAGCACTGTGTTTTTGACCACAGTGTTCTGACCATCGTGTTTCTGACCAGTGTGTTTCTGACCACTGTGTTTCTGAACACTGTGATTCTGCCCAGTGTGTTTCTGGCCAGTGTGTTTCTGACCACCGTGTTTCTGACAAATCTGTTTCTGACCAGTGTGTTCATGACCGATGTCTTTCTGACCACTGTGTTCCTGACCACTGTGTTTCTGACCAGTGTGTTTTTTACCACTTTGTTCCTGACCAGTGTGTTTCTGACCAGTGTGTTTCTGGCCAGTGTGTTTCGAACCACTGTGTTTCTGACCAGGGTGTTTCTGACCATTGTGTTTCCGACCACTGTGTTTCTGACCACTGTGTTTCCGACCAGTGTGTTTCTGACCAGTGTGTTGCTAACCACTGTGTTTCTGTCCAGTGTGTTTCTGACCTGTGTGTTTCTGACCACTGTATTTCTGGCCAGTGTGTTTCTGAACAGTGTGTTTGTGACCACTGTGTTTCTGACCATTGTTTTTTCTGACCACTGTGTTTCTGACCACTGTGTTTCTGACCAGTGTGCTTCTGACCACTGTGTTTCTGACCACCGCGTTTCTGGCCAGTGTATTTCTGACCAGTGTATTTCTGACCACTGTGTTTCTGACCAGTGTGCTTCTGACCACTGTGTTTCTGACAACCGCGTTTCCGGCCAGTGTATTTCTGACCAGTGTATTTCTGACCACTGTGTTTCTGACCAGTGTGCTTCTGACCACTGTGTTTCTGACAACCGCGTTTCCGGCCAGTGTATTTCTGACCAGTGTATTTCTGACCACTGTGTTTCTGACCAGTGTGCTTCTGACCACTGTGTTTCTGACAACCGCGTTTCCGGCCAGTGTATTTCTGACCAGTGTATTTCTGACCACTGTGTTTCTGACCAGTGTGTTTCTGAACAGTGTGTTTGTGACCACTGTGTTTCTGACCATTGTTTTTTCTGACCACTGTGTTTCTGACCACTGTGTTTCTGACCAGTGTGCTTCTGACCACTGTGTTTCTGACCACCGCGTTTCCGGCCAGTGTATTTCTGACCAGTGTATTTCTGACCACTGTGTTTCTGACCAGTGTGTTTCTAACCACTGTGTTTCGGACCACTGTGTTTCTGACTAGTGTATTTCTGACCAGTGCGTTTCTGACCTCTGTGTTTCTGACCAGTGTTTTTCTGACCACTGTGTTTCTGACAAGTGTGTCTCTGACCACTGTGTTTCTGACCAGTGTTTTTCTGACCAGTGTGTTTCTGACCACTGTGTTTCTGACCACTGTGTTTCTGAACATTGTGTTTCTGACCACTGTGTTTCTGACCAGTGCGTTTCTGAGCAGTGTGTTTCTGACCGCTGTGTTTCTGACCACTGGTCACCACTTCCTGACCACCACTTCAGCAACCAGTTCGCACCACTCCGCAGCCAATACGAACCACTCCGCAACCAATTCCAACCACTCTGCAACCAGTTTGCACCACTCTGCAACCAGTTTGCTCCACTCCGCAACCAGTTAGCACCATTCCGCAACCAGATCGCTCCACTCCACAACCAGTTTGTACCACTCCACAACCATTTCGAACCACTCTGCAACCAGTTCGCACCACTCTGCAACCAGTTGCACCACTCCGCAACCACTCCGCAACCAGTTCGCACCACTCTTCAACCAGTTTTCACCACTCTTTAACCAGTTCACACCACTTCGCAACTAGTTTGCACCACTCCGCAGCCAGTTCGCACCATTCTGCAACCGGTTCGCACCACTCCGCAGCCAGTTTGCACCACTCCGCAACCAGTTTGTACCACTCCGCAACCAGTTCGCACCACTCCGCAACCAGTTCGCACCACTCCGCAGCCAGTTTGCACCACTCCGCAACCAGTTTGTACCACTCCGCAACCAGTTCGCACCACTCCGCAACCAGTTCGCAATACATTGCAACCAGTTCACACCACTCCGCAACCAGTTCGCACCACTCCGCAACCAGTTCGCACCACTCTACGACCAGTTCGCAACACATCGCAACCAGTTCGCACCACTTCGCAACCAGCTCGCACCACTTCGCAACCAGTTTGCACCACTCCACAACCAGTTTGCACCAGTCCACATCCAGTTCACACCACTCCACAACCAGTTCCCACCACGCCGCAGCCAGTTCGTACCACTCCACAACCGGTTTGTGTTAGAAAATTGTGCCCCTTGCCATGGCTGCCGTGGATGGTTTTCCTGGTTCGACCACTGGGGAGTGGTCGAAAATGAAATCTGATTGCAAATTTGGATTCCTTGGAATTTCCCATGCAAGATCGAGCTTTGAAACGCTCGATTTGAGTGAGTATTCAGAAAGATAGCCCTGCCCGAAGGTCGGGTGGTCGGCGCGTGGAATCTGGGACTCCGTCATGGATGACGGGATAATTCCACCGCGGTGGTCCGAGCTCAGGTCCAACAGGCTCCAAAGGCACCATGGCCATGAAGGAAGGGATGTAGATGGTCTCCTAGACCAGGGCGAACTTCCCCCCACGTTGGAGTGCCAGGAAGGGCGCTTCGACAAGCCACCGTCGAAGCGCCTTCCGTCACTCTCGTTCGTGGGCATGGTGGGCGGCTCCACCATGGGTTACTTCGACGGCCATAGCAGGGGCTATACTGCTCCGTTTTGGGCGTGCTTGGATGCGTTGGAAAGCTCTGATCATAGGCTATAAGAATCTGATGTAATATCACTGAAATAACAACCATTCTGACTTCGATTGAGTACAACTGCTTGCGACTCATTTCTGCCCACTCTGGACTGTGATCCTTGGACTCCACACTCTTCCACCTTGGTTTGCATTGGCAACTAAAGTAGCGTCAGAGTGCTCCACAGAAGGCCAGGCATCCTTGTGGGTGCTCCCACTCCTCCTAGGGCACAGCCAGGACAGAATTCCTGACAAAGGGTTATGGGCCCACGTTCCATAGGAGGACCCGCGTCTTCTAAGTGCACGCTACCGCTACAAGCAATGGCAACCACGACCGAGCAAGAGAGCAGTTGTGACGTCCCCCTCAAGTTTGATGGGAGGGACTTTCCCTTGTGGAAGTGGCAGGTTGAGATCTTCCTGAACTTCAAGGGACTGCTTGCGCTGGTCAACGGTGAAGAGGAGTCTCCTGCGGCGTCCGCGACGGCCGAGGAGGTGGAGGCGTTCGAGAAGCGGAACAAAGAGGCGCTTGCTCTGATCGCGTCGGCGTTGTGTCTGGCACAGCGCGCACAAATCCAAGGATGCACATGGACATCGAAGGCTTGGGAGAAGCTCTGCATCGCACACGGCCCGCCTCCTCTTCAGCAACGTGACTCGGCGAGCGAAGAGGCAACGCAAGTGGCCAGCGACCGGTGGACTGAATCCACTGGGGCGGAGCAAGGGATGGCGTCCGCAGCACCAGCCCTGGTCATCCGCTCTCATGAAGGAGAGGGAGATCGCAGGGAGGAAGGGACGCGTCCACGCCGTGCCAAGAAGGGTGAGTGCCATCGCTGTGGCCAGGAGGGCCACTGGAGACAAGCCTGCACATCGGGAGCTGTGGATCTGGCCACAAAGGTGGCAGAAGGGCAGCAGACCAACGTGGCAGTCGCTGACTCCGTACGCCCCATGAAGGGGGCTGAGATGGCGGAACCCAAGGCAGGCAAGAGGCAGGCGTGTTTGGAGCAAGGAGGCTCCAACAGGTCCCAAAAGGGGGCCTGCTACAACTGTGGCCAGAGGGGCCACTGGAAAGCGACGTGCACAACGGAAGCCGTGGACCCCGACAAGCACGTCGGGAGAGGGCGGCAGGCTAAAGCAGTCGTTGACACGCCGTGCAGTCACGATCAGCCTCAAGCTGCGAGGGCTGATGTGGTCGGGGACCACAAGGCACGCCGTGGGTGTGCAACCTCCACAACCTCCAAGAGGGAGCTCAAGGTGGAGCATCAAAATGGAGATGCTGCCGCTCATCACAACAGAGGTGATGTGCTCCGAGGAGGCCAAATAAGGGTGGAGGAGTCGGCCAAGAAGAGAGGCACCAAGGAGAGGAAGCTCCAAGTGCCTGACTTGGTGACAGGGGTGCTGTCCGTGAGTCGCCTCATCAAGGAGGGACTCTAAGTGACCTTCACAAGGAAGGGCTGCCTCATAAAAGAGGAAGGCAGTGGGCGTGTCGTGGCACGTGGTACGCACAAAGGAGGTGCGTATCTGGTACGTGCCGACGTCCTCACAAGGAGCAGCCGTGACTCTGGCNGGGAGAGCATTGATGGCAAACGGCCAGGCTCTCCTAACGGGCATAAAGGGCCCAATGCTGCAGGAGTGGTGAACCGGCGTCACAAGGCAGGCCATGAGGGTGCTGCCGAGTTCCATGGGGGAGCGATGGTGGCGGCTCGGAGGACCATGCAGCAGAAGGAGGGCGGCATGAAGGTGCGTTCTCAAGTGGAGTCTGAGGGGCTCCGCGCCTCGGCTAAAGGGGAGCTACTGCACCAACAAGATGGCCGAAACCCGAGAGCTCAAGTGCCACGACCGGGTGCCGACGCGTCGCGTGTACAAGGCTCCACATCAGGGCTTGAGGAGGAGAAGAGTGGCGGCATGACGCCGCGCTCTCAACCGGAGGACAAAAGGCTCCGGGCTGTAGATGTGGTGAACCGTGACCACGAGGCGGCTGATAAAGGAGTCGCCAAGTCTCAAGAGGAGGCGCCGGTGGTAGCACGGAGGACCACGCAGCAGAGGGAGGACGCCATGAGGGCTGGTCCTCAAGTTGAGCCTGAGGGGCTCATTGCAGCAGCAGACCGGGACCAAGAGCACCACGCGGTAGGAGGCCGGGCAGTAGGTGCACCGCATCAAAAGTGGGTGGACAAGGTCCGGAGAGCTGCGCAACAGGGGGAGAGCAAAGGCACGTGGCTGAGCTCTCCGAAGGAGCAAAACGCGCTCCGAGCAGCAACGACGGTAAACCGCGGCTACAAGGCAGGCCAGGAGGGTGCTGCCGAGTCCCATAAGGGGGCGATGGTGGCTGAGCGGAGGACCATGTTGCAGGGTGTGGTCAAGGTGTCGTCAGTTCCAAGTCCTCAAGGAGGAGGGCGAGCACTCAAGGGGCATGCAACAGAGGGTGCGGCAGGTGTGTCGGCATCTCTGAATTCTGCAAAACAGGCGGATGATGCATGCAACATGCACGATGTGGGAGAGGGGAGTGAGACCTCCGTTTCTCCACATTCTCCAAAAGAGGAAGCGCAGGTGCATGAGGAGTGTGACGAGGGAGTTGAGACCAAGGGACCAACACCAGAAGACCTCTCCATGAGGGGGAGGCATGCGCGTCGAGGACGTGCGGTGAGGCGGTGGCAGCAGCACAGGCGACGGCCAGAGGAGTAGTCGCAGCTGCATCATTGTGGATCCCGCGAGACTGGTTGCAATAAAGTGCAAGCCAGTTCCGGCGGTGCAGGCGGCAGCAGCTTGGGCAATGTGGCACGTGTAGAGGCGGTGCCGGCAAGGACCAAGAGCAGCAGTATGGAGGCACTGCAAGAAGGCAGGGGAGATATGCAGCATGCTGGGCCAAGCTCACAAGGTGCTGAAGGTGTTGAGAAATCAAAGGCACCACAAGCACAAACGGAGGCGATGGAGGACATAAAGGAAGGTCCGAGGTCTCCGCACATGGGGGAGGATGCCGCAAGAGGTGCGGGTCTCCCACGTGAAGGGGAGCAGACTTGCAAGAAGGCAAGGGCTCCCTGTTCGTCTCGGGGAGGCGACTAACTGTCGTGGCAAGCACCAACACCAACACAATGGAGGACACAAGGCAGGCCACGGGGGCTCTGCCAAGTCCCGCACGGGGGCGCAAGTGTCGACAGCGGGGAGCTAGGCGTCCGGCGCTACGTGTTGTAACTGGTGCAAGGCAGCTGAATAGAGTTTCTCACAGCAGCAGATTGGCCGGACAGTGGAGCATGACAAATGTTCAAGGACAGGACATCATGGCTGCGGTGCAGCGGGAGATTGTTAGAAAATTGTGCCCCTTGCCATGGCTGCCGTGGATGGTTTTCCTGGTTCAACCACTGGGGAGTGGTCGAACATCAAATCTGATTGCAGATTTGGATTCCTTGGAATTTCCCATGCAAGATCGAGCTTTCAATTGCTCGATTTGAGTGAGTATTCAGAAAGATAGCCCTGCCCGAAGGTCGGGTGGTCGGCGTGTGGAATCTGGGACTCCGTCATGGATGACGGGATAATTCCACCGCGGTGGTCCGAGTTCAGGTCCAACGGGCTCCAAAGGCACCATGGCCATGAAAGAAGGGATGTAGATGGTCTCCTAGACCAGGGCGAACTTCCCCCCACGTTGGAGTGCCAGGAAGGGCGCTTCGACAAGCCACCGTCGAAGCGCCTTCCGTCACTCCCGTTCGTGGGCATGGTGGACGGCTCCACCATGGGTTACTTCGACGGCCATAACAGGGGCTATACTGCTCTGTTTTGGACATTCTTGGATGCGTTGGAAAGCTCTGATCATAGGCAATAAGAATCTGATGTAATATCACTGAAATAATAACCATTCCCACTTCGATTGAGTGCAACTTCTTGCGACTCATTTCTGCCCACTCTGGACTGTGATCCTTGGACTCCACACTCTTCCACCTTGGTTCGCATTGGCAACTAAAGTAGCGTCAGCGTGCTCCACAGAAGGCCAGGCATCCTTTTGGGTGCTCCCACTCCTCCTAGGGCACAGCGAGGACAGAATTCCTGACAGTTTGCACCACTCCCCAACCAGTTCGAACCACTCTGCAACCAGTCCGCACCACTCTGCAACCAGTTCCCACCACACCGCAACAAGTTCGCACCACTCCGCAACCAGTTCGCAGCACTCCGTAACCAGATCGCACCACTCTGCTGCCAGTTTGCACCACTTCGCAACCAGTTGGCACCACTCCGCAACCAGTTCCCACCACTCCCCAACCAGATCGCACCACCCCAGAACCAGTTCGCACCACTCCACAACCAGTTCTTACCCCTATGCAACCAGTTTGCACCATTCCGCAACCAGTTTGCACCAATCCGCAACCAGTGTGCACCACTCCGCAACCAGTTTGCACCACTCTGCAACCAGTTTGTACCACTCTGCAACGAGTGCACAACACTCATCAACCCACTTGCACCACTCCGCAGCCAGTTCGCACCACTCCGCAGCCAGTTCGCACCACTACGCAGCCAGTTCGCACCACTCCGCAACCAGTTTGCACCACTCCGAACCAGTTCGCACCACTCCGCAACCAGTTCGCACCACTCCGCAACCAGTTTGCACCACTCCGAACCAGTTCGCACCACTCCGCAACCAGTTCGCACCACTCCGCAACCAGTTTGCACCACTCCGCAACTAGTTCGCACCACTCCGGAACCAGTTCCCACCACTCCACGACTAGTTCGCAGCACTTCGCAACCAGTTCGCACCACTTGGCAACCAGCTCGCACCACTCCACAACCAGTTCACACCACTCCACAACCAGTTTGCACCAGTCCGCGACCAGTTCGCACCACTCCACAACCAGTTCGCACCACTCCGTAACCAGTTCGCACCACTCAGCAGCCAGTTCACACCACTTCGCAACCAGTTGGCACCACTCTGCAACCAGTTTCCACCACTTCGCAACCAGTTCGCACCACTCCACAACAAGATCGCACCACTCCACAACCAGTTTGCACCACTTTGCAACCAGTTTACACCATTCCACAACCAGTTTGCACCACTCCGCAACCAGTTTGCACCACTCCTCAACCAGTTCGTACCACTCTGCAACCAGTTCACACCACTCTTCAACCCACTTGCACCACTCCGCAGCCAGTTCGCACCACTCCGCACCCAGTTCGCACCATTCCGCAGCCAGTTTGCACCACTCCGGAACCAGTTCGCACCACTCCGCAACCAGTTCGCACCACTCCGCACCCAGTTCGCACCACTCCGCACCCAGTTCGCACCACTCCGCACCCAGTTCGCACCACTCCGCACCCAGTTCGCACCACTCCGCACCCAGTTCGCACCACTCCGCACCCAGTTCGCACCACTCCGCACCCAGTTCGCACCACTCCGCAACCAGTTCGTACCACACCGCAACCCGTTCTCACCACACCGCAACCAGTTCCCACCACTCAGCAACCAGTTCACACAACTCCGCAGCGAGTTTGCACCACTTCCACAACCAGTTTGCACCACTCCGCAACCAGTACGAACCACTCCGCAACCAGTTCGCACCACTCTGCAATCATTTTGCACCACTCCGCAACCAGTTCGCACCACTCCGCAACCAGTTCCCACCACTCCGCAACCAGTTCACACCACTCCACAACCAGTTTGCACCAATCCGCAGCCAGTTCGAACCACTCTGCAATCAGTTCGCACCACTCTGCAACCAGTGTGCACCACTCCGCAACCACTACGCAACCAGTTCACACCACTCTTCAACCAGTTTCACCACTCCGCAACCAGTCTAACCAGTCCGCAACCAGTTTGCACCACTCCGCAACCAGTTCGCACCATTCCGCAACCAGTTTGCACCACTCCGCAACCAGTTCGCACCACTCTGCAACCAGTTCGCACAAATCCGCTGCCAGTTCGCATTTGCAACCAGTTTGCACCACTCTGCAGCCTGTTCGCACCACTTTCCAACATGTTTGCACCACTCCGCAACCAGTCCCCACCACTCCACAACCAGTTCCCAGGACTCCGCAACCAGTTTGCACCACTACAGAACCAGTTCGCATCATTTTGCAACCAGTTTGCACCATTCGGCAACCAGTTGGCACCACTCCACAACCAGTTTGCACCACTCCGCAACCACTTTGCACCACTCCGCAACCAGTTTGCACCACTCCGCAACCAGTTCACACCACTATGCAACCCATTTCCACCACTCCACAGCCAGTTCCCACCACTCCGCAGCCCGTTCGCACTACTCTGTAGCCAGTTCGCACTACTCCGCAACTAGTTCGCACCACTCCGCAACCAGTTCGCGCCACTCCGCAACCAGTTCGCACCACTCTTCAACAAGTTTGCACCACTCCGCAATCAGTTCGTACCACTCCACAACCAGTTCGCACCACTCCGCAACCAGTGCACCCCACTCCACAACCCATTCGCACCACTCCGCAAACAGTTCGCATCACTTTGCAACCACTTCGCACCACTCCGCAACCAGTTTGCACCACTCCGCAACCAGTTCGCACCACTCCGCAATCAGTTCGCACCACTCAACGACTAGTTCGCAACACTCCGCAACCAGTTCGCACCACTCGGCAACCAGCTCACACCATTCCACAACCAGTTCGCACCACTCCACAACCAGTTTGCACCGGTCCGCGACCAGTTCGCACCACTCCACAACCAGTTCGCACAACTCCGTAACCAGTTCGCACCACTCAGCAGCCAGTTCGCACGACTTTGCAACCAGTTCGCACAACTCTGCAACCAGTTCCCACCACTCCGCAACTAGTTCGCACCACTCCACAACCAGATCGCACCACTCCACAACCAGTTCGCACCACATTAAAACCAGTTTGCACCATTCCACAACTAGTTGGAACCACTCCGCAACCAGTTTGCACCACTCCGCAACCAGTTCGCACCACTCCGCAACCAGTTCACACCACTCTTCAACCCGCTTGCACCACTCCGCAACCAGTTTGCACCATTCCACAACTAGTTGGAACCACTCCGCAACCAGTTTGCACCACTCCGCAACCAGTTCGCACCACTCCGCAACCAGTTCACACCACTCTTCAACCCGCTTGCACCACTCCGCAGCCGGTCCGCAGCACTTCGCAGCCAGTTCGCACCATTCCGCAGCCAGTTTGCACCACTCTGGAACCAGTTCGTACCACTCCGCAACCAGTTCGCAACACTCCGCAACCAGTTCGCACCACTCGGCAACCAGTTTGCACCACTCCGCAGCCAGTTCGCACCATTCCGCAGCCAGTTTGCACCACTCTGGAACCAGTTCGTACCACTCCGCAACCAGTTCGCAACACTCCGCAACCAGTTCGCACCACTCGGCAACCAGTTTGCACCACTCCACAGCCAGTTCGCAGCACACCAAAACCAGTTTGCACCACTTCACAACAAGTTCGCACAACCCCGTAATCCGTTTGCACCACTCCGCAACCCGTTGGCACCACTCCGCAACCAGTTTGCACCACTCCGCAACCAGTTTGCACCACTCCGCAACCAGCTCGCATCACTCCGCAACCAGTTCGCACCTCTGCGCAACCAGTTCGCACCACTCCGCAGCCAGTTCGCACCACACCAAAACCAGTTCGCACCACTCTGCAACCAGCTCACACCACTCCGCAACCAGTTCGCACCACTCCGCAACCAGTTCGCACCACTCCGCAGCCAGTTCGCACCACTCCGCAACCAGTTCGCTCCA
>SZWC01001611.1:24524-64240 GCA_023375785.1 Penium margaritaceum | reverse complement strand
CCCCCCCCCCCCCCCCCCACGTCGCGAGCCTACTCTATATTGCACGTACGAGGATTCAAACCCAGGACCTACTGCTCCAGAATCTAACTCTATAAGCATTAAGCCAACTCACATGGTGTTCACATGATGTCGAAATGACATTATAAGGGTTCATATGGGTAAATGGCACAAAACAAGGGGGTGCAAGATAAGAGGGTAGTTTTCAAAAGTATGAATGATAACAAAGTTAGTTTAATAAAAAAAAAATGACCCAGATGGAATTTCAAAGTTTGCAACTTCGAGCTTGAATAACCTCTCAACCATTGCTCCGATTGACCAGCCGTAAGAAGGAAAGTTGACTACACATAGTGAAACTGTTTTTATGATATTCACTGACACAAGCATACTTTGGTTGGTCATTGTGCATGGTAGTCACACCGTGCCACCACTGATCGAAGGTCTTTGTACTTGCTAGTCGATACCGAGTATCCCCAATCAATTGTTTCTCCCTCTGCCCATTTTTTGACTTGTGTTATGAGTTGTGAACGTTGACCACACACACAAAGCTTCTTTGGTCATGAGCAGTGATCTATGCCTACTTGGATAGGTCATTGTGCACGGTAGCCAGACCGTGCCAATACATACAAAAAATCTTTGTACTTGCTAGAAGAAACATAGTGTTTTGAAACCATGTTTTTCCCCTCTGACCATTTGTGACTCATGTTATGGGTTGTGAAAGTTGACCACCAATATTGAAATTCTTTGGCCATGGTTAGTGACATATGCCTAGTTTGGTTTGTCCCTGTACATGGTTACCACGCCGTGTCACTACGTATTGACGGTCTTTGTTCTTTCCAGTTGATAGCTAGTGTTCCCAAACCATTGTTACCCCCCTCTGACTATCAGTGACTCGTGTTGTGAGTTGTCAACGCAGACCACATGAAGTGAAATTTGTTGGTCATGGTCAGTGACATATGCATACTTTGGTTTCTCACTGTGCATGGTAGTCACGCTGTGCCACACATGTTGAAGGTAGTTGTACTTGCTAGACGATACCTAGTACTCACAAACCATTATCTTCCACCCTGACCATTTGTGACTCATGTTATGATTTGTCAGAGTTTACCACACTTAGCGACATTGTTTGGTCATGGTCAGTGACATATGCCTACTTTGGTTGGTCATCGTGCATGGTATCCATACCGTGCCACAAATTATTGAAGGTCGGTGTGCTTGCTAGTTGATACCTGGTGTTCCCCATCCATTGTCTCCCCCTCTGACCATTTGTGACTCCTATTATGAGCTGTCAACGCTGACCACACACAGCAGATTTCTTTGGTCAAAGGTAGTACATATGCCTACTTTGGTCGGTCATTGTGCATGGTAGCCACACCGTGCTTGTACTGATTGAAGGTCGCTGTTCTTGCTAGTTGAGAACTGATATTCGCAGAACATTGTTTCCCCCACTGACCGTTTGTGACTCGTGTTATGGTTGGTGAATGTTGACCACCCATATTGAAATTCTTTCATCATGGTCGGTGACATATGCCTAGGTTGGTTGTTTGGTGTGCATAGTAGCCACACCGTGCCACTACGTACTGAAGTTCTTTTTCATTTCTAGTCAATACATAGGGTTCCCAAACCATTGTCTCTCCCTCTGACCATTTGTGACTCGTGTTATGGTTGGTGAATGTTGACCACCCATATTGAAATTCTTTCATCATGGTCGGTGACATATGCCTAGGTTGGTTGTTTGGTGTGCATAGTAGCCACACCGTGCCACTACGTACTGAAGTTCTTTTTCATTTCTAGTCAATACATAGGGTTCCCAAACCATTGTCTCTCCCTCTGACCATTTGTGACTCGTGTTATGAGTTATCAATGTTGACCATACATCGTGGACTTCTTCGGTCATAGCCAGTGACGTGTGCATCCTTTGGTTGGTCACTGTAAACGCTAGCCACACAGTGCCACTACTTGTTGAAAATATTTCTACTTGCTAGTTGATAACTAGTGTTCCCAGCCCAAGGTTTCCTGCACTGACCATTTGCGACTTGTGTGATGAGTTTTCAACGTTGACCACACACACTGATATCCGTTTGGTCATGGTTTGTGACATATGCCTACATTGGTTTGTCACTGTTCGTGGTTACCACGCCCTGTCATTACGTATCGAAGGTCTTTGTGCTTTCTTGTATAAAGCTAGTGTTCCCAAACCATTGTTAGTCCCCTCTGACTATCTGCGACTCATGTTGTGAGTTGTAAAGTTGACCACATGAAGTGAAATTCTTTGTTCATGGTCAATGACATATCCATGCTTTGGTTGGTCATTGTGCATTGTAGACACACAGTGCCAATACATATTGAAGGTATTTGTAGTTGCAAGTCGATAACTAGTATTCACAAATCATTATCTTCCACCCTTACTATCTGTGACTCGTGTCATGAGTTGTCAAAGTTGACCACACTTGGTGACATTATTTGGTCATGGTCAGTGACATATGCCTACTTTGGTTGGTCATCGTGCATGGTATCCACACCGTGCCACAACGTATTGAAGCTCCTTGTGCTTGGTATATGATACTTTGTGTTCCCAAACCATTGTTTCCCCCTCTGACCATTTGTGACTTGTATTATGAGTTGTCAACGTTGACCACACATAATAAAGTTATTTGGTCATGGTAAGTTGCACATGCCTGATCTGGTTGGTCATTGTGCATGGTAGCCACACCATTCCACTACTTGTTGAAATTCTTTGTACTTGCTAGTCAATAAATAGCAAAAGGTTTCTCCCTTTGACGCCATGTCGGTTTTTGTTGATTTGTTACGCGTAGGTGCCTTCACTGGAATACTCCCTCCCACCCCCCTAAAGGGATGTTCCGTGGACGACCTGGAGGACAGATTTGCGACCGCATTATGACACCCCCCTACCCCCCAACGGCTTAGGCTCGAAGGTAGAGTTGAGGTATCACAACACGGCCCCCCTACCCTTCCTCCCCAGGTGGCGAGCCTATTCTATATTGCGCGTACGAGGATTCAAATCCAGGACCTACCGCTCCAGAATGTAACTCTATAAGCACTAAGCCAACTCCAAAGGTGTTCATATGATGTCCAAATAGCATTATAAGGGTTCCTATGGGCAAAGGGCATAAATTAAGGGGGTGTAAGATTAGAGGGAAGTTTTCAAAAGTATGAATGATAACTAAGTTAGTTTAATCACAAAGATTCGACGCAGACGGAAATTCAAATTTTGCAGCTTCGAGTTTGAAAAGCCTCTCAACCATTGCTCCAATTGACCAGCCGTGAGAAGGAAAGTTGACTAACACAGTGAAACTCTTTTCATGATGTTCAGTGACACAAGCATACTTTGGTTGGTCATTGTGCATGGTAGCCAAACGGTGCCACCACTTATCGAAGGTCTTTGTACTTGCTAGTCGATACCGAGTATTCCCAAACCATTGTTTCTCCCTCTGCCCATTTATGACTTGTATTATGAGTTGTGAACGTTGACCACACACACTAAGCTTCTTTGGTCATGAGAAGTGATGTATGCCTACTTGGATAGGTCATTGTGCACGGTAGCCACACCGTGCCAATACATACGAAAAATCTTTGTAGTTTCTAGAAGATGCATAGTGTTTTGAAACCATGTTTTTCCCCTCTGACCATTTCTGACTCATGTTATGGGTTGCGAAAGCTCACCACCCATATTGAAATTCTTTGGCCATGGTTAGTGACATATGCATAGTTTGGTTTGTCATTGTACATGGTTACCACGCCGTGGCACTATGTATCAAAGGTCTTTGTGCTTTCTAGTTGATAGCTAGTATCCCCAAACCATTGTTACCCCCCTCTGAATATTAGTGACTCGTGTTGTGAGTTGTCAACGCTGACCACATGAAGTGAAATTCGTTGGTCATGGTCAGTGACATATGCATACTTTGGTTGCTCACTGTGAATGACAGACATGCTGTGCCACTACATATTGAAGGTATTTGTACTTGCTAGTCGATAACTAGTATTCACAAACCATTATCTTCCACCCTGACCATTTGTGAATCGTGTTATGACTTGTCAAAGTTTACCGCACTTAGTGACATTATTTGGTCATAGCCTGTGACATATGCATACTTTGGTTGGTCATCGCGCATGGAATCTACATTGTGCCTCCAATTATTGAAGGTCCTTGTACTTGCTAGTTGATACCTGGTGTTCCCAAACCATTGTCTCCCTCTCTGACCATTTGTGACTCCTATTATGAGTTGTCAACTCTTACCACACACAGCAGATTTCTTTCCTCAAAGGTAGTACATATGCCTACTTTGGTCGGTCATTGTGCATGGTAGCCATGCCGTTCTTATACTGATTGAAGGTCATTGTACTTGCTAGTTGAGAATTGATATTCACAGACAATTGTTTCCCCCTCTGACCGTTTGTGACTCGTGTTATGGTTGGTGAATGTTGACCACCCATATTGAAATTCTCTCATCATGGTCGGTGACATATGCCTAGTTTGGTTGTTTGGTGTGGATAGTAGCCACACCGTGCCACTAGGTATTGAAGTTATTTGTCCTTTCTAGTCAATACATAGGGTCCCAAACCATTGTCTCTCCCTCCGACCATTTATGACTCGTGTTATGAGTTGTCAATGTTGACCATACATAGTGGACGTCTTCGGTCACAGTGAGTGATGTGTGCATCTTTTGGTTGGTCACTGTGCATGCCAGCCACACTGTGCGACTACTTGTTGAAAATATTTCTACTTGCTAGCTGATAACTAGTGTTCCCAATCCATGGTTTCCCCCACTGACCATTTGTGACTCGTGTTATGAGTTTTCAACGTTGACCACACACTGTGAAATCCGTTTGGTCATGGGTTGTGACATATGCCTACTTCGGTTTGTAACTGTACATGGTTACCACGCCGTGTCATTACGTATCGAAGGTCTTTGTGCTTTCTTGTTGACAGCTAATGTTCCCAAACCATTGTTAGCCGCCTGTGACTATCTGTGACTCGTGGTGTGGGTTGTAAACGTTGACCACATGAAGTGAAGTTATTTGTTCATGGTCAGTGACATATGCATACTTTGGTTGGTCACTGTGCATTGTAGCCACTACATATTGAAGGTATTTGTACTTGGTAGTCGATAACTAATATTCACAGACCATTATCTTCCACTCTGACCATTTGTGACTCGTGTTATGAGTTTTCAAAGTTCACCACACTTAGTGACATTATTTGGTCATGGTCAGTGACATTTGCCTGCTTTGGTTGGTCATGGCGCATGGTATCCACACCGTGCCACAACGTATTGAAGCTCCTTGTGCTTGCTATTTGATACTTTGTGTTCCTAAACCATTGCTTCCCCCTCTGACCATTTGTGACTCGTATTATGAGTTGTCAATGTTGACCACACACAGCGGATTTCTTTGGTCAAAGGCAGTGCATATGCCTGCTTTGGTCGGTCATTGTGCATGGTACCCACACTGTGCTACTACTAACTGAAGGTCGTTGTACATGTGAGTTGAGAACTGATATTCCCATATCATTGTTTCCTCCCCTGACCGTTTGTGACTCGTGTTATGGTTGTTGACCGTTGACCACCCACATTGAAATTCTTTGGTCATGGTCATTGACATAGCCTAGTTTGGTTGTTTGGTGTGCATATTAGCCACACCGTGCCACTGCGTATCAAAGTTCTTTGTCCTTTCTAGTCGATACATAGGGTTCCCAAACCATTGTCTCTCCATCTGACCATTTGAGACTCGTGTTATGAGTTGTCAATGTTGACCACACATAGTGGACTCCTTCGGTCATAGCTAGTGACATATGCATCCTTTGGTTGGTCACTGTGCACGCTAGCCACACTTTGCCACTACTTGTTGAAGATTTTTCTACTTGCTAGTTGATAACTAGTGTTCCCAACCCATGGTTTCCCCCACTGACCATTTGTGACTCGTGTGATGAGTTTTCAATATTGACCACACACTGTGAAATCCGTTTGGTCATGGTTAGAAACATATGCCTACTTTGGTTTGTCCCTGTACATGGTTACCACGTTGTGTCACTGCGTATGGAAGGTATTTGTGCATTCTAGTTGATAGCTAGTTTTCCCAACCCATTGTTAGCCCCTTTGAATATCCGTGACTCGTGTTGTGAGTTGTCGACATTCACCACATGAAGTGAAATTATTTGGTCATGGTCAGTGACATATGAATACTTTGGTTGGTCACTGTGCATTGAAGCCACACCGTGCCACTGCATATTGAGGATACTCGTACTTGCTAGTCGATAAATAGTATTTAGAAACCATTATCTTCCACTATGACCATTTGTGACTCGTGTTATGAGCTGTCAAAGTTTACCACACATGGTGACATTCTTTGGTCATGGTCAGTGACATATGAATACTTTGGTTGGTCACTGTGCATTGAAGCCACACCGTGCCACTGCATATTGAGGATACTCGTACTTGCTAGTCGATAAATAGTATTTAGAAACCATTATCTTCCACTATGACCATTTGTGACTCGTGTTATGAGCTGTCAAAGTTTACCACACATGGTGACATTCTTTGGTCATGGTCAGTGACATACGCATACCATGGTTGGTCATGGTGCATGGTATCGACACCATGCCTCAACGTATTGAAGGTCATTGTGCTTGCTAGTTGATACCTGGTGTTCCCAAACAGTTGTTTCCCCCTCTGACTATTTGTGACTCGTATTATGAGTTGTCAACATTGACGACACACTGCGGATTTGTTTGGTCAAAAGCAGTACATATGCCTTCCTTGGTTGGTCATTGTGCATGGTAGCCACACCGTGCTACTACTAATTGAAGGGCGCTGTACTTGCTAGTTTAGAACTGATATTCCCGGAGACTCGTGTTATGGTTGGTGAACGTTGACCACCCATAATGAAATTCTTTGGTCATGGTCAGTGCCAAGTTTCGTTGTTTGGTGTGCATATTAGCCACACCGTGCCACTATGTATTGAAGCTATTTGTCCTTTCTGGTCCATGCATAGGGTTCCCAAACCACTGTCTCTCCCTGCGGCCATTTGTGACTCATGTTATGCGTTGTCAATGCTGACCACGCATACTGGATTTCTTCGTTCATAATCAGTGACGTATTCATCCTATGGTTGGTCACTATGCATGCTAGCTAAACCGTGCCACTAATTGTTGAATTTCTTCGTACTTGCTAGTTGACACCTAGTGTTCCCAACCCATTGTTTCCCTTTCTGACGATTTGTGACTCGTAATATGAGTTTTCAATATTGACCACACACGGTGAAATTTGTTTGGTCATGGTTAGTGACATATGCCGACTTTGGTTTGTCACTGTACATGGTTACCACGCCGTGTCACTACATATTAAAGGTATTTGTGCTTTGTAGTTAATAGCTAGTGTTCCCAAACCATTGTTACCCCCCTTTGACTATCTGTGACTCGTGTTGTGAGTTGTCAACGCTGACCACATGAAGTGAAATTCTTTGGTCATGGTCAGTGACATATGCATACTTTGGTTAGTCACTGTGCATGGTAGCCACGCTGTGCCACTACATATTGAAGGTATTTGTACTTGCTACTCGCTAACTGGTATTCTCAAACCATTGTCTTCCACTCCGACCATTTCTGACTCGTGTTATGAGCTGTCAAAATCTACCACACTTAGTGACATTCTTTGGTCATGGTCAGTGACATATGCCTACTTTCGTTGGTCACCGTGCATGGGATCCACACCGTGCCAGGTCTTGTTGAAGGTCCTTGTGCTTGCTAGTTGATACCTTATGTTCCCAGACCATTCTTTCCCCCTTTGACCATTTGTGATTCCTATTATGAGTTGTCAACGCTGTCCACACAGCGGATTTCTTTGGTCGAAGGCAGTACATATGCCTACTTTGGCCGGTCATTGAGCATGGTAGCCACACCGTGCTTATACTAATTGAAGGTCGCTGTACTTGCTAGTTGAGAACTGATATTCCCGGACCATTGTTCCCCCCTCTGACCCTTTGTGACTTGTGTTATGGTTGGTGAATGTTGACCACCCATATTGAAATTCTTTGGTCATGGTCAATGACATATGCCTACTTTGGATGTTTGGTGTGCATGGTAGCCACACCGTGCCACTACGTATTGAATTTCTTTGTCCTTTCTAGTCGATACATAGGGTTCTCAAACCATTGTCTTGCCCTCTGACCATTTGTGGCTCTTGTTATGAGTTTTCAATGTTGACCACACATAGTGGACTTCTTCGGTCATAGTCAATGACATATGCATCCTTTGGTTGGTCACTATGCACGCTAGCAACACCGTGCCACTACTTGTTGAAAATCTTTCTACTTGCTAGTTGATAACTAGTGTTCCCAACCCATTGTCTGCCCCTCCGACCATTTTTTACTCGTGTTATGCGTTTTCAACGATGACCACACACTGTGAAATTCGTTTGGTCATGGTTAGTGACATATGCCTACTTTGGTTTGTCACTGTACATGGTTACCAATGCTGTCTCACTACGTATTGAAGGTCTCTGTGCTTTCTTGCTGATAGCCAGTGTTCCCAAACCATTGTTACCCCCTCTGAATATCTGTGACTCGTGTTGTGAGTTGTCAACATTGACCACATGAAGTGAAATTCTTTGTTCATGGTCAGTGACATATGCGTACTTTGGTTGGTCACTGTGCATTGTAGCCACACTGTGCCACTACATATTGAAGGTATTTGTACTTGCTTGTCGATAATTAGTATTCACAAACCACTATCTTCCACCCTGTCCATTTTTTACTCGTGTTATGAGTTGTCAACGTTTACCATACATGGTGACATTGTTTGGTCATGGTCAGTGACATATGCATACCTTGGGTGGTCATCGTGTATGGTATCCACACCGTGCTACAATGTATTGTAGCACCTTGTGCTTGCTATTTAATACTTGGTGTTCCCAAACCATTGTTTCCCCCTCTGACCATTTGTGACTGGTATTATGAGTTGTCGATGTTGACCAGACACAACGGATTTCTTTCATCAAAGGCAGTACATATGCCTACTTTGGTCGGTCATAGTGCATGGTAGCCCTATTGTGCTACTACTGACTGAAGGTCGTTGTACTGGCTAGTTGAGAACTGATATTCCCAAACCATTGTTTCCTCCCCTGACCTTTTGTGACTCGTTTTATGGTTGGGCAACCTCCCATATTGTAATTCTCTGGTCATGGTCAGTGACACATGCAACGTTTGGATGTTTGGTGTGCATGTTAGCAACACCGTGCCATTACGTATTGAAGTTATTTGTCCGTTCTAGTCCATGCATAGGGTTTCCAAACCAGTGTCTCTCCTTCTGATGATTCGTGACTCGTGTTTTGAGCTGTCAATGTTGACCACACATAGTGGACTTCTTCGGTCATAGTCCGCGACGTATTCATCATTTGGTTGGTCACTGTGCACGCTAGGCACACCGTGTCACTACTTGTTGAAGTTCTTTGTACTTGCTAGTTGATAACTAGTGTTCCTAACCCATTGTTTTCCCCTCCGACCATTTGTGACTCGTGGGATGAGTTGTCAACGTTGACCACACACTGTGAAACTCGTTTGGTCATGGTTAGTGACATATGCCTACTTTGGTTTGTCACTGTACATGGTTACCACGCCATGTTACTACGTATTGAAGGTGTTTGTGCTTTCTAGTCAATAGCTAGTGTTCCAAAACCAATGTTACCCCCCTTTGACTATCTGTGACTCGTGTTGTGAGATTTCAACGCTGACCACATGAAAAGAAATTGGTTGGTCATGGTCAGTGACATGCATACTTTGGTTGGTCACTGTGCATGGTAGCCAGGCTGTGCCATTACATATTGAAGGTATTTGTACTTGCTACTCGATGACTAGTATTCGCAAACCATTGTCTTCCACTCTGACCATTTGTGACTCGTGTTATGAGTTGTCAAAGTTCACCACACTTAGTGACATTATTTGGTCATGGTCACTGACATATGCCTATTTTGGTTGGTTATCGTGCATGGTATCCGCACCGTGCCACAACTTATTGAAGGTCCTTGTGCTTGCTAGTTGATACCCGGTTTTCCCAAAAGATTGTCTCCCCCTCTGACCATTTTTCACTCCTATTATGAGTTGTGAACGCTGACCACACACAGCAGATTTCTTTAGTCAAAGGTAGTACATATGCCTACTTTGGTCAGTCATTGTGCATGGTAGCCACATCGTGCTTACACTGATTGAAGGTCTATGTACTTGCTAGTTTAGAACTGATATTCACAGACCATTGTTCCCCCCTCTGACCGTTACCAGCTCGTGTTATGATTGGTGAATGTTGACCACCCATATTGAAATTATTTCATCATAGTCAGTGACATATGCCTTGTTTGGTTGTTAGGTGTGCATAGTAGCCACACCGTGCCACTACGTATTGAAGTTCTTTGTCCTTTCTAGTCGATACATAGGGTTCGCAAACCATCGTCTCTCCCTCTGACCATTTGTGACTTGTGTTATGGGTTGTCAATGTTGACCATACATAGTGGACTTCTTCGGTCATAGTCAGTTTTATGTGCATCCTTTGGTTGGTCACTGTGCACGCTAGCCACACCGTGCCACTACTTGTTGAAAATCTTTCTACTTGCTAATTGATAACTAGTGTTCCCAGCCCATGGTTTCCCCCACTGACCATTGGTGACTCGTGTTATGAGTTTTCAACGTTGACCACACACTGTGAAATCCGTTTGCTCATGGTTTGTGACATATGCCTACTTTGGTTTGTCACTGTACATGGTTACCACGCCGTGTCATTGTGTATTGAAGGTCTTTGTGCTTTCTTGTTGACAGCTAGTGTTCCCAAACCATTGGTAGCCCCCTCTGACTATATGTGACTCATGGTGTGAGTGGTAAATGTTGACCACATGAAGTGAAATTCTTTGTTCATGGTCAGTGATGCATGCATACTTTGGTTTGTCACTGTGCATTGTAGCCACACTGTGCCACAACATATTGAAGGTATTTGTACTTGATAGTCGATAACTAGTATTCACAAACCATTATCTTCCACCCTGACCATTTGTGACTCGTGTTATGAGTTGTCAACGTTTACCACACTTAGTGGCATTATTTGGTCATGGTCAGTGACACATGCCTACTTTGGTTGGTCATCGTGCATGGTATCCACACCGTGCCACAACATATTGAAGGTCCTTGTGCTTGCTATTTGATACTTGGTGTTCCCAAACCATTGTTTCTCCCTCTAACCACTTGTGACTCGTATTATGAGTTGTCAACATTGACCACACACAGTGAATTTCTTTGCTCAAAGGCAATACATATGCCTACTTTGGTCGGTCATTGTGCACAGTAGCCACACTGTGCTAGTCCTGACTGAATGTCGTTGTACTTGCTAGTTGGTATCTAGTATTCCCAAGTCATTGTTTCCCCCTCTGACATTTCGTGACCCATATTATGGGTTGTCGATGTTGACCACACATAGTGAAATTATTGGTCATGGTAAGTAACACATGCCTAATCTGTTTGGTCATTGTGCATGGTAGCCACACTGTTCCACTACTTGTTGAAATGCTTTGTACTTGCTAGTCAATGAATAGAAAAAGGTTTCTCCCTTTAACACCAGGTCGGTTTTGTTGATTTGTTCTGTGTAGGTGCCTTCACTGGAATACTCCCTCCCACCCCCCTAGAGGGATGTTCCGTGGACAACCTGGAGGACAGAAATTACGACCACATTATGATACCCCCCCTACACCCCCTCCCCCCCACGGCTTAGGCTTGAAGGTAGAGTTGAGGTATCACAACACGGCCCCCCCCCTCCCCCCAGGTCACGAGCCTATTCTATATAGCGCGTATGAGGATTCAAACCCAGGACCTACCGCTCCATAATGTAACTCTATAAGCACTTAGCCAACTCACATGGTGTTCATATGATGTCCAAATGACATTATATGGGTTCCTATGGGTAAAGGGCATCAAATAAGGGGGTGTAATATTAGAGGGTAGTTTTGAAAAGTATGAATGATAACAAAGTTAGTTTAATCATAAAATTTTGACGCAGACATAATTTATGCTTTTGCAACTTTGAGCTTGAATAACCTCTCAACCATTGCTCCGATTGACCAGCCGTAAGAAGGAAAGTTGACTACACACAGTGAAACTCTTTTTACGATATTCAGTGACACAAGCATACTTTGGTTGGTCATTGTGCATGGTAGCCACACCGTACCACTACTTATCGAAGGTCGTTGTACTTGCTAGTCGATAACGAGTATTCCCAAATAATTGTTTCTCCCTCTGTCCATTTTTCACTTGTGTTATGAGTTGTGAACGTTGACCACACACACTATACTTCTTTGGTCATGTTCAGTGATGCATGCCTACTTGGATAGGTAATTGTGCACGGTAGCCACACCGTGCCAATACATACGAAAAATCTTTGTACTTGCTAGAAGGTACATAGTATTTTGAAACCATGTTTTCCCCCTCTGACCATTTGTGTCCCATGTTATCTGTTGTGAACGTTGACCACTCATATTGAAATTCTTTGGTCATGGTTAGTGACATATACCTAGTTTGGTTTGTCACTATACGTAGTGTCCACGCCGTGTCACTACGTATTGAAGGTATTTGTGCTGTCTAGTTGATAGCTAGTGTTCCCAAACCATTGTTACCCACCTCTGACTATCAGTGACTCGTGTTGTGAGTTTTCAACGCTGACCACATGAAGTGAAATTCGTTGGTCGTGGTCAGTGACATATGCATACTTTGGTTGGTCATTGTGCATGGTAGCCACGCTATGCCACTACACATTGAAGGTATTTGTACTTGCTAGACAATAACTAGTATTCACAAACCATTATCTTCCTTCCTGACCATTTGTGACTCGTGTTATGAGTTGTCAAAGTTGTCCACACTCAGTGACATTATTTGGTCATGGTCAGTGACATATGCCTACTTTGGTTGGTCATCGTGCATGGTATCCACACCGTGCCACAACTTATTGAAGGTCATTGTGCTTGCTAGTTGATGCCTTGTGTTCCCAAACCATTGTCTCCCCCTCTGACCATTTGTGACTCCTATTATGAGTTGTCAACGCTGACCACACATAGTGATTTCTTCGGTGAAACGCAATACATATGCCTACTTTTGCGGTCATTGTGCATGGTAGCCACACCATGCTTAAACTGATTGAAGGTCGCTGTACTTGCTGGTTGAAAACTGGTATTCACAGACCATTGTTTCCCCCTTTGACCGTTTGCGACTCGTGTTATGATTGGTGAATGTTGACCACCCATATTGAAATTCTTTCATCATGGTCGGTGACATATGCCTAGTTTGGTTGTTTGGCGTGCATAGTAGCCACACCGTGCCACTATCTAATGAAGTTCTTTGTCCTTTCTAGTCGATACACAGGGTTCCCAAACTATTGTCTCTCCATCTGACCACTTGTGACTTGTGTTATGAGTTGTCAAGGTTGACCATACATAGTGGACTTATTCGGTCATAGCCAGTGACGTGTGCATCCTTTGGTTGGTCACTGTGCACGCTAGTCACACCGTGCCACTACTTGTTGAAAGTCTTTATACTTGCTATTTGATAACAATTGTTCCCGACCCATGGTTTCCCCCACTGACCACTTGTGACTCGTGTTATGCGTTTTCAACGTTGACCACACACCGTGACATTATTTTGGTCATCGTTAGTGACATATGCCTACTTTGGTTTGTTGTTGTACATGGTTACCATGCCGTGTCACTACGTATTGAAGGTCTCTGTCCTTTCTTGTTGATAGCTAGTGTTCCCAAACCATTGTTACCCCCTCCGAATATCTGCGACTCGTGTTGTGAGTTGTCAACATTGACCACATGAAGTGATATTGTTTGTACATGGTCAGTGACATGTGCGTATTTTAGTTGGTCACTGTGCATTGTAACCACACTGTGCCACTACATATTGAAGGTATTTGTACTTGCTAGTCGATAACTAGGATTCACAAACCATTATCTTCCACCCTGACCATGTTTTACTCGTGTTATGAGTTGTCAAAGTTTACCACACATGGTGACATTCTTTTCTCATGGTCAGTGACATATGCATACCTTGGTTGGTCATCGTGCATGGTATGCACACCGTGCCACAATGTATTGTAGCTCCTTATGCTTGCTATTTCATACTAGGTATTCCCAAACCATTTTTTTCCCCCTCTGACCATTTGTGACTCGTATTATGAGTTGTCGATGTTGACCAGACACAACGGATTTCTTTCGTCGAAGACAGTACATATGCCTTCTTTGGTCGGTCACTGTGCATGGTAGCTACACCGTTCTACTACTGACTGAATGTCGTTGTACTTGCTAGTTGAGAACTGATATTCCCAGACCATTGTTTCCTCCCCTGACCGTTTGTGACTTGTGTTATGGTTGGTCAACCACCCATATTGAAATTCTCTGGTCATGGTCAGTGACATATGCCTAGTTTGGATGTTTGGTGTGCATATTAGCCACACCATGACACTACGTATTGAAGTTATTTGTCTTTTATAGTCCATGCATAGGCTTCCCAAACCATTGTCTCTTCCTCTGACCATTCGTGACTCGTGTTATGAGTTGTCAATGTTGACTTCACATAGTGGGCTTCTTTGGTCATAGCCAGCGGCATATTCATCCTTTGGTTGGTCACTGTGCACGCTAGCCACACCGTGCCAATACTTGTTAAAGTTCTTCGTACTTGCTGGTTCCTAACCCATTGTTTCCCCCTCTCACCATTTTTGACTCGTGTGATGAGTTTTCAACATTGACCACACACTGTGAATTTTTTTTTGTCATGGTTAGTGACATATGCCTACTTTGGCTTGTCACTGTACATGGTTACCACGCCGTGTTACTATGTATTGAAAGTATTTGTGCTTTATAGTCAATAGCTAGTGTTCCCAAACCAATGAAGTGAAATTCGTTGTTCATGGTCAGTGACATATGCATACTTTGGTTGGTCACTGTGAATGGTAGCCACGATGTGCCATTACATACTGTAGGTATTTGTACTTGCTACTCCAGGACTAGTATTCACAAACCATTCTCTTCCACTTTGACCATTTGTGACTTGTGTTATGAGTTGTCAAAGTTTACCACACTTAGTGACATTATTTGGTCATGGTCACTGACATATGCCTACTTTGGTTGGTCATCGTTCATGGTATCCACATTGTGCCACAACGTATTAAGGGTCCTTGTGCTTGCTAGCTGATACCCGGTGTTCCCAAAGCATTGTCTCCCCCTCTGAGCATTTGTGAATCTTATTATGAGTTGTCAACGCTGACCACACAGCATATTTCTTTGGTGAAAGGTAGTACATATGCCTACTTTGGTCGGCCATTGCGCACGCTAGCCACACCGTGCCACTACTTGTTGAAGATCTTTCTACTTGCTAGTTGATAACTGATATTCACATACCATTGTTTCCCCCTCTAACCGTTTGTGACTCGTTTTATGATTGGTGAATGTTGACCACCCATATTGAAATTATTTCATCATGGTCAGTGACATATGCCTAGTTTGGTTGTTTGGTGTGCAAAGTAGGCACACCGTGCCAATAGATATTGAAGTTCTTTGTCCATTCTTCTCGATACATAGCATTCCTAACCCATTGTCTATCCCTCTGACGATTTGTGACTTGTGTTATGGGTTGTCAATGTTGACCATACATAGTGGACTTCTTCCGTCATATTCAGTGACGTGTGCATCCTTTGGTTGGTTACTGTGCACGCTAGCCACACCGTGCCACTACTTGTTGAAAATCTTTCTACTTGCTATTTTATAACTAGTGTTCCCGACCCATGGTTTTGCCCACTGACTATTGGTGACTCGTGTGATGAGTTTTCAACGTTTACGCCACACACTGAAATCCATTTGGTCATGGTTTGTGACATATGCCTACTTTGGTTTGTCACTGTACATGGTTACCACACCATGTCATTACGTATCAAGGTCTTTATGCTTTCTTGCTGACAGCTAGTGTTCCCAAACAATTGTTAGCCCCCTCTGACTATCTGTGACTCGTGTTGTGAGTTGTAAATGTTGACCACATGAAGTGACATTATTTGTTCATGGTCAATGACATATGCATGCTTTGGTTGGTCACTGTGCATTGTAGCCACACTGTGCCACTACATATTGAAGGTATGTGCACTTGCTAGTTGAATACTAGTATTCACAAACCATTATCTTCCACCCTCACCATTTGTGACTCGTGTTATAAGTTGTCAAAGTTGACCACACTTAGTGACATTATTTGGTCATGGTCAGTGACATATGCGTGCTTTGCTTGGTCATCGTGCATGGTGTCCACACCGTGCTACAACGTATTGAAGCTCCTTGTGCTTGCTATTTGATACCTTGTGTTCCCAAACCATTGCTTCCCCCTCTGACCATTTGTGACTCGTATTTTGAGTTGTCAACGTTGACCACACACAGCGGATTTCTTTCCTCAAAGGCAGTACCTATGCCTACTTTGGTCGGTCATTGTGCATGGTAGCCACACTGTGCTACTACTGACTGAAGGTCGTTGTACTTGCTAGTTGGTATCTAGTACTTCCAAACCATTGTTTCCCCCCCTTTGACTATCTGTGACTCGTGTTGTGAGTTGTCAATGCTGACCACATGAAGTGGAATTCGTTGGTCATGGTCAGTGAAATATGCATACTTTGGTTGATCACTGTGCATGGTAGCCACGCTTTGCCACAACATATTGAAGGTATTTGTACTTGCTACTTGATAACTACTATTTACGAACCATTATCTTCCACTCTGACCATTTGTGACTTGTGGTATGAGCTGTCAACGTTTACCACACTTAGAGACATTATTTGGTCGTGGTCAGTGACATATGCCTACTTTGGTTGGTCATCGTGTATGGAATCCACACCGTGCCACAACTTGTTGAAGGTCCTTGTGCTTGCTAGTTGATACCTGATGTTCCCAGACCATTGTATTCCCCTCTGACCATTTGTGATTCGTATTATGAGTTGTCAACGCTGTCCACACACAGCAAATTTCTTTGGTCAATGATAGTACATATGCCTACTTTGGGCGGTCATTGTGCATGGTAGCCACACCGTGCTTATACTGATTGAAGGTCGCTGTACTTGCTAGTTGAAAACTGACATTCCCAGACCATTGTTTCCCCCTCTGATCCTTTATGACTCATGTTATGGTTGATGAATGTTGACCTTCCATATTGAAATTCTTTGGTCATGGTCAGTGACATATTCTTAGTTTGGTTGTTTGGTGTGCATAGTAGCCACACTGTGCCACTACGTATTGAAGTTATTTGTCCTTTGTAGTCAATACATAGGGTTCCCAAACCATTGTCTCCCCCTATAACCATTTATGACTCATGTTATGTGTTGTCAATGTTGAACATACATAGTGCACATTTTTTGTCATAGTCAGTGACGTGTGCATCCTTTGGGTGGTCACTGTGCACACTAGCCACACCGTGCCACTACTTGTTGAAAATCTGTCTACTTGCTATTTGATAACTAGTGTTCCGACCCATGGTTTCCCCCACCGACCATTTGTGACTCGTTTGATGAGTTTTCAACGTTGACCACACACACTGAATTCCGTTTGGTCATGGTTTGTGACAGATGCCTACTTTGGTTTGTCACTGTACATGGTTACCACGCCGTGTCATTACGTATCGACGGTCTTTGTGCTTTCTTGTCGACAGCTAGTGTTCTTAAACCATTGTTAGCCCCCTCTGACTATCTGTGACTTGTGTTGTGAGTTGTAAATGTTGACCACATGAAGTGAAATTCTTTGTTCATGGTCAGTGACATATGCATGCTTTGGTTGGTCATTGTGCATTGTAGCCACACAGTGCCACTACATATTGAAGGTATTTGTACTTCCTAGTCAATAACTAGTATTCACAAACCATTATCTTCCACCCTGACCATTTGTGACTCGTGTTATGAGTTGTCAAAGTTGACCACACTTACTGACATTATTTGGTCATGGTCAGTGACATATGCCTACTTTGGTTGGTCATCGTGCATGGTATCCACACCGTGCTACATCGTATTGAAGCTTCTTGTGCTTGCTATTTGATACTTTGTGTTCCCAAACCATTGTTCACCCATTGACCATTTGTGACTTGTATTATGAGTTGTCAACGTTGACCACTCATGGTGACATTATTTGGTCATGGTCAGTGACATATGCATACCTTGGTTGGTCATCGTGTATGGTATTCACACCGTGCCACAATGTATTGAAGGTCATTCTGCTTGCTAGTTGATACCTGGTGTTCCCAAAAAATTGTTTCCCCCTGTGACTATTTGTGACTCGTATTATGAGTTGTCAACGTTGACCACACACAGCGGATTTCTTTGGTCAAAGGCAGTACATATGCGTAGTTTGGGTGGTCATTGTGCATGGTAGCCACACCGTGCTACTACTGATTGAAGGGCATTGTACTTGCTAGTTGAGAACTGATATTCCCGGACCATTGTTTCCCCCTCTGACCGTTTGTGACTCGTGTTATGGTTGGTGAACGTTGTCCACCCATATTGAAATTCTTTGGTCATGGTCAGTGACATATGCCTAGTTTGGTTGTTTGGTGTGCATAGTAGCCACACCGTGCTACTACTGATTGAAGGGCATTGTACTTGCTAGTTGAGAACTGATATTCCCGGACCATTGTTTCCCCCTCTGACCGTTTGTGACTCGTGTTATGGTTGGTGAACGTTGTCCACCCATATTGAAATTCTTTGGTCATGGTCAGTGACATATGCCTAGTTTGGTTGTTTGGTGTGCATAGTAGCCACACCGTGCTACTACGTATTGAAGTTATTTGCCCTTTCTAGTCCATGCATAGGGTTCCCAAACCATTGTCTCTCTATCTCTGACCATTTGTGACTCGTGTTATGAGTTGTCAATGTTGACCACGCATACTGGATTTCTTCGGTCATAGTCAGCGACGTATTCATCCTTTGGTTGGTCACTGTGCACGCTAGCCACACCGTTCCACTACTTGTCAAAGTTCTTCGTACTTGCTAGTTGACAACTAGTGTTCCCAACACATTGTTTCCCCCTTTGACCATCAATGATTCGTGTGATGAGTTTTCAATCTTGACCACACACCGTGAAGTTCGTTTGGTCCTGGTTAGTGACATATGCCTACTTTGGTTTGTCACTATACATGGTTACCACGCTGTGTTACTACGTATTGACGGTATGTGTGCTTTCCAGTCAATAGCTAGTGTTCCCAAACCAATGTTACCCCCCTTTCACTATCTGTGACTCGTGTTGTGAGCTTTCAACGCTGACCACATCAAGTGAAATTCGCTGGTCATGGTCAGTGAAATATGCATACTTTGGTTGGTCACTGTGCATGGTAGCCACGCTGTGCCATTACATATTGAAGGTATTTGTTCTTGCTACTCGGTGACTAGTATTCACAAACCATTGTCTTGCACTCTGACCATTTGTGACTCGTGTTATGGGTTGTCAAATTTTACCACACTTAGTGGCATTATTTGGTCATGGTCACTGACATATGCCTACTTTGGTTGGTCATCCTGCATGGTATCCACACCGTGCCACAACTTATTCAAGGTCCTTGTACTTGCTAGTTGATACCCGGTGTTCCCAAACCATTGTCTCCCCCTCTGACCATTTGTGACTCGTATTATGAGTTGTCAACGCTGACCACACACAACGGATTTCTTTGATCAAAGGTAGAACATATGCCTACTTTTGTCGGTCATTGTGCATGGTAGCCACACCATGCTTATACTGATTAAAGGCCTCTGTACTTGCTAGTTGAGAACTGATATTCACAGACCATTGTTCCCCCCTCTGACCGTTTGTAACTCGTGTTATGATTGGTGAATGTTGACCACCCATATTGAAAGTCTTTCATCATCATCAGTGACATATGCCTAGTTTGGTTGTTTGGTGTGCATAGCAGCCACGCCGTGCCACTACGTATTGAAGTTCTTTGTCCTTTCTAGTCGATACATAGGGTTCCCAAACCATTGTCTCTCCCTCTGACCATTTGTGACTCGTGTCATGGGTTGTCAATGTTGACCATACATAGTGGACTTCTTCGGTCATAGTCAGTGACGTATACATCCTTTGGTCGGTCACTGTGCAGGCTTGCCACACTGTGCCACTACTTGTTGAAAATCTTTCTACTTGCTCGTTGATAACTAGTGTTCCCAACCCATGGTTTCCCCCACCAACAATTTTTTACTCGTGTTATGAGTTTTCAACGTTGACCACACACTGTGAAATCCGTTTGGTCATGGTTTGTGACATACGCCTACTTTGTTTTGTCACTGTACATGGTTACCACACTGTGTCAGTGCCTATTGAAGGTCTTTGTGCTTTCTTGTTGACAGCTAGTGTTCCCAAACCATTGTTAGCCCCCTTTGACTATCTGTGACTTGTGTTATGAGTTGTAAATGTTGACCACATGAAGTGAAATCATTTGTTCATGGTCAGTGACATATGCATACTTTGGTTGGTCAATGTGCATTGTAGCCACGCTGTGCTACTACATATTGAAGGTATTTGTACTTGATAGTCAATAACTAGTACTCACAACCCATTATCTTCCACCCTGACCATTTGTGACTCGTGTTGTGAGCCGTCAAAGTTTACCACACTTAGTGACATTATTTGGTCGTGGTCAGTGACATGTGCCTACTTTGGTTGGTCATAGTGCATGGTATCGACACCGTGCCACAACGTATTGAAGGTCCTTGTGCTTGCTATTTGATACTTGGCGTTCCCAAACCATTACCCCCTCTTACCATTTTTGACTCATATTATGAGTTGTCAACGTTGACCACACACAGTGGATTTCTTTGCTCAAAGGTAGTACATATGCCTACTTTTGTCGGTTAGTGTGCATGGTAGCCACACCGTGCTACTACTAACAGAATGTCGTTGTACTTGCTAGTTGGTATCTAGTATTCCCAAACCATTGTTTCCCCCTCTGACAATTCGTGACCCATATTATAGGTTGTCAACGTTGACCACACATAGTAAAGTTATTTTGTCATGGTAAGTGGCACATGCCTAATCTGGTTGGTCATTGTGCATGGTAGCCACACCGTTCCACTACTTGTTGAAATGTTTTGTACTTGCTAGTCAATAAATATCAAAGGGTTTCTCCCTTTGACACCAGGTCGGTTTTTGTTGATTTGTTACGCATAGGTGCCTTCACTGGAATACTCCCTCCCACTTCCCTAGATGGATGTTCTGTGGACGACCTGGAGGACAGATTTGTAACCGCATTATGACACCCCCCCTACCCCCCCGCGGCTTAGGCTCAAAGGTAGAGTTGAGGTATCACACCGCGGCCGCCACCCCCCCCAGGTCACGAGCCTATTCTATATTGCGCGTACCAGGATTCAAACCCAGGACCTACCGCTCCACAATGTAACTCTATAAGCACCAAGCCAACTCACATAGTGTTCATATGATGTCCAAATGACATTATAAGGGTTCCTATGGGTATAGGGCATAAAATAAGGGGGTGTTAGATTAGAGGGTAGATTTCATAAGTATGAATGATAGCAAAGTTAGTTTTATCATAAAATTTTGACGTAGATGTAGTTTCAAGTTTTGCAACTTCGAGCTTGAATGACCTCTCAACCATTGCTTCGATTGACTAGCCGTGAGAAAGAAAGTTGACTACACACAGTGAAACTCTTTTTATGATGTTCAGTGACACAAGCATACTTTGGTTGGTCATTGTGCATGGTAGCCACACCGTGCCACCACTTATCGAAGGTCTTTGTACGTGCTAGTTGATTCCGAGTATTCCCAAACCATTGTTTCTCCCTCTGTCCATTTTTGAATTGTATTATGAGTTGTGAACGTTGACCAAACACACTAAACTTCTTTGGTCATGAGCAGTGATATATGCCTAATTGGATAGGTCATTGTGCACGGTAGCCACACCGTGCCAATACATACAAAAAATCTTTGTACTTGCTAGAATACACATACTGTTTTGAAACCATGTTTTCCCCTCAGACCATTTGTGACTCATGTTATAGGTTGTGAACGTTGACCACTCATATTGAAATTGTTTGGTCATGGTTAGTGACATATGCCTAGTTTGGTTTGTCACTGTACGTCGTTACAACGCCGTGTAACTATGTATTAAATCTCTTTGTGCTTTCTAGTTGATCGCTAGTGTTCCCAAACCCTTGTTACCCCCTCTGACTATCAGTGACTCGTGTTGTGAGTTGTCAACGCTGACCACATGAAGTGAAATTCGTTGGTCATGGTCAGTGACATATGCATACTTTGGTTGGTCAATGTGCATTGTAGCCACGCTGTGCCACAACATATTGAAGGTATTTGTGCTTGCTAGTCGATAACTAGTAATCACAAACCATTATCTTCCACCGTGACCATTTGTGACTCGTGTGATGAGTTGTCAAAGTTGACCAAACTCAGTGACATTTTTTTCTCATGGTCAGTGACATATGCCTACATTGGTTGGTCATCGTGCATGGTATCCACACCGTGCCACGACTTACTGAAGGTCCTTGTGCTTGCTAGTTGATACCTGGTGTTCCCAAAAAATTGTCTCCCCCTCTGACCATTTGTGACTCCAATTATGAGTTGTCAACGCTGACCACACACAGCGATTTCTTCGTTCAAACGTAGTACATATGCCTACTTTGGTCGGTCATTATGCATGGTAGCCACACCGTGCTTATACTGATTGAAGGTCGCTGTACTTGCTAGTTGAGAGCTGGTATTCACAGACCATTATTTCCCCCTCTTACGGTTTGTGACTCGTGTTATGATTGGTGAATGTTGACCACCCATATTGAAATTCTTTCATGATGGTCGGTGACAAAGGCCTAGTTTGGTTGTTTGGTGTGCATAGTAGCCACACCGTGCCACTATGTATTGAAGTTCTTTGTCTTTTGTAGTCGATACATAGGATTCCCAAACCATTATCTCTCCCTCTAACCATTTGTGACTCGTGTTATGAGTTGTCAATGTTGACCACACATAGTGGAAATCTTCGGTCATAGCCAGTCCCATATGCATCCTTTGGTTGGTCACTGTGCACGCTAGCCACACCGTGCCACTACTTGTTGAAGATCTTTCTACTTGCTAGTTGATAACTAGTGTTCCCACTCCATGGTTTCCCCCACTGACCATTTGTGACTCGTGTTATGAGTTTTCAATGTTGACCACACATAGTGAAATCCGTTTGGTCATGGTTAGTGACATATGCCTACTTTGGTTTGTCCCTGTACATGGTTACCACGCCGTGTCACTACACATCGAAGGTCTTTGTGCTTTCTTGTTGATAGCTAGTGTTCCCAAACCGTTGCTAGCCCCTATGAATATCTGTGACTCCTGTTGTGAGTTGTCAACATTGACCACATAAAGTGAAATTCTTTGGTCATGGTGAGTGACACATGCATACTTTGATTGGTCACTGTGCATTGTAGCCACACTGTGCCACTACATATTAAAGGGTATTTGTACTTGCTAGTCGATAACTAGTATTTAGAAACCATTATCTTCCACTATGACCATTTGTGACTCGTGTTATGAGCTGTCAAAGTTTACCACAAATGGTGACATTATTTGGTCATGGTCACTGACATATGCATACCTTGGTTGGTCATCGTGCATGGTATCCACACCGTGCCTCGACGTATTGAAGGTCATTGTACTTGCTAGTTGATACCTGGTGTTCCCAAACAATTGTTTCCCCCTTTGACTATTTGTGAGTCATATTATGAGCTGTCAATGTTGACCACACAAAGCGGATTTCTTTGGTCAAAGGCAGTACACATGCATAGTTTTGTCGGTCAGTGTGCATTGTAGCCATACCGTGCTACTACTGATTCAAGGGCGTTGTACTTGCTAGTTAAGAACTGATATTCCCGGACCATTGTTTCCCCCTCTGATCGTTTGTGACTCGTGTTATGGTTGGTGAACGTTGACCACCCATATTGAATTTCTTTGCTCATGGTCAGTGCCATATGCCTAGTTTGGTTGTTTGGTGTGCAGAGTAGCCACACCGTGCCACTAGGCATTGAACTTCTTTGTCCTTTCTAGTCCATGCATATGGTTCCCAAACCATTGTCTCTCCCTCTGACCATTTCTGACTCGTGTAATGAGCTGTCAATGTTGACCACGCATTCTGGATTTCTTCGGTCATAGTCTGAGACGTATTAATCCTTCGGTTGGTCACTGTGCACGCTATCCAATCCGTGCCACTACTTGTTGAAGTTCCTCGTACTTGCTAGTTGACAACTAGTGTTCCCAACCCATTTTTCCCCCTCTGACCATTTGTGACTCGTGTTATGAGTTTTCAATAGTGACCACACATGGTGAAATTTGTTTGGCCATGGTTAGTGACATATGCCTAATTTGGTTTGTCACTTTACATGGTTACCACACCGTGTCCCTACATATTAAAGGTATTTGTGCTTTCTAGTTAATAGCTAGCGTTCCCAAACCATTGTTACCCCCTTTTGACTATCTGTGACTCGTGTTGTGAGTTGTCAATGCTGACCACATGAAGTGGAATTTGTTGGTCATGGTCAGTGACATATGCATACTTTGGTTGGTCACTGTGCATGATAGTCATGCTGTGCCACTACACATTGAAGGTATCTGTACTTGCTAGTCGATAACTAGTATTCACAAACGATTATCTTCCACCCTGACCATTTGTGACTCGTGTTATGACTTGTCAAAGTTTACCACACTTAGTGACATTATTTGGTCATGGTCTGTGACATATGCCTACTTTGGTTGGTCATCGTGCATGGTATCCACACCGTGCCATAGATTATTGAAGGTCCTTGTGCTTGCTAGTTGATACCTGGTGTTTCCAAAACATTGTCTTCCCCTCTGACCATTTGTGACTCCTGTTATGAGTTGATAACGCTGACCACACACAACAGATTTCTTTGGTCGTCGGTAGTACATATGCCTACTTTGGTCGGTCATTGTGCATGGTAGCCACACTGTGCTACTACTGATTGAAGGTCACTGTACTTGCTAGTTGAGAGCTGATATTCCCAGACCATTGTTTCCCCCCTCTGACCGTTTGTGACTCGTGTTATGGTTGGTGAATGTTGACCACCCACATTGAAATTCTCTGGTCATGGTCTGTGACATATGCCTAGTTTGGTTGTTTGGTGTGCATAGTAGCCACACCGTGCCACTACGTATTGAAGTTCTTTGTCCGTTGTAGTCAATACATAGGGTTCCCAAACCATTGCCTCTCCCTCTGACCATTTGTGACTCGTGTTATGAGTTGTCAATATTGACCATACATAGTGGACTTCTTCGGTGATATTGTTGAAATTTACATACAAGGATCTTGAGGAGTCTTAAGACACGGTACTCTGATAAGTCAACTTTTTCAATTCTCTACTGAACTGTCAGTAATACTCTCTCATACACGTATTACTACTCTCACACACACAAGGAATCTTGCCTGAATAATGTCACTGACTGTGCGATTCAAGAGGGTGAGCTGAAGGCACACTTACACGACTTGTCTCACAAGCTTTCCAACGGAACCAAGCTTGATCAGAATGGTTATTCACAGACAAAGTAATAGCAAATACAAATCTACAACTACTTGTATGTCTGTACTAACTAAGAGCAGAAAGGTACAAGTTTTGAGTAGTCCGGTATCATTGTGTCTTCGGGTTCTTAGCCACAGGATCTGCCGGACACCGCTCAATGATCTCCGATCATCGGCAAACCGAGGTTGGCAGGTGCCCAGTGCCCGCGGTGCAATCCACGAACGAGATCATCCGGATCTGCGGTAGCTTCTCATAGTCGCTGATCTCTTGACCGGTCGTGTGGAGATGACGGAAGGATCGCACCTCTTGACTCGGCGACGGCCGCGATTCTTCCAACTGCCTTTGCATGGTTCACGAGCGTAGGATTCATCTTTAGAAAGAGCAGTGTCTTGCGGGTGCTCCTGTTCCTCGCCACGTCAGCAGACTCAGAGTCGAGAGGAGCTCATGCTCGCACTCTCGCTTCGTCTGCCGAACCACACACCCAATTTGTCCAAAACCTGTCCAAATATATCTTGTCTGGTACATTTGTTCTGTCAGCTCTCTGGAGCTCCCATATGATGAGTAGGGAGAGTAGGGCTGCGGATGGATGGATCTATGGGACGCCTAAAGAGGCCTGCCTACAGCCATATCATGCCCTGCCATATAGGATAGACAGGAGGGTCGAGAGAGAGATGGGGATCTCTCTCTCGGCCCTCTTGTTTTTCCTTTTGTTGATGTTGTGCCGAGCCCAGTAGATCAGTAGATGAAGAGGATCGGACGGTTGTCCTTTTTCCAACACCCCCCCCCCCCTTGTCGATCCAGTACTGATGAAGTTGGAGGCGACAAGTGGAAAAAGAAAAGAAGTCCCCCCCCGGGAGAAGGAAGCCGGTAGGATGGGGGTGACGGAGAAAAAGAGGACAGGGCGAGGCACGGGAATTCGCGGTAAGAGAATTCACCCCACCAGCGCGAACCGAGCCTCGCGGAGAGAAAAACAGGGAGAACCGGAGCAGCAAGATGCGGAGTGGACAGTGGGCCGGAGGGAATTTTGTAGCCCGGGCAACGCCCCGACGGCTGAGAATTAACTTGATCCCCGATTGTACACCCCGTATGGACGAGGAGTGGGCCTCCTCCCCCACATCCGGCCCGCAAGGTGAGCCCGACATCGGCGGCCCACCCATGGGGGCTGAGAGAGAAGACAGACGGAACAAAATAGAGACGGAGAGAAAATGCAGCTTGGAGCGGCGTGGTTCCGACAGTGAGCAGGCCAGGGGGAGAGGGCGTTGTCGTGTTGTGAGGAGCGAAGCGCAAGAGGGACGAAGGAAAAGAGAAGGCAGCGAGGGAGAGGACAGCGGCAGGCAGAAGCAAAGGAGGGTGGGGAAAACGGCCGTGCGCAACCCGCGTCCGTGCCAACGCCTCATGTGGGGGGCACGAAAAACAGGAAGCGATGATGGTTCCACCGAGAGCACTCCCCATCTGTTCCAACGCCTCATATGGGGGGAACGGAAGGAGAGCACCGGGGACAAAGCGACAGCAGGAGGAGAAGCGGGATAGAGAGGAAAGAAGTGACAAGGAGAGTCAGGACGCGGAGAGAAGACCCATGCGAGTGCAGAGATGAGCATGACGATCGGCAGAGAGGGCTTTGGTGAAGATGTCAGCAGTTTGGTCAATGGTAGGAAGGTAGTGCATGACGACCTCACCCTCTGCAATAGCGTCGCGAATGTAATGGTACTGTCGACGAACATGCTTGGTGCGATCATGAAGAACTGGGTCCTCGGAGAGAGCACTAGCCCCTTCGTTATCACGGTGGATGGGCGTGGGCTCGAGTTGATCGAAGCCGAGCTCACTCAGAAGCATACGAAGCCAGACCGCTTCTCTTGTGCATTCGCTCTCGGCAATTTACTCAGCTTCCGTTGAGGAGAGGGCGACCACAGATTGCTTCTTGCTACGCCAGCTGACGGCTCCACCATTGAGGAGAAAGACATATCCAGAGGTGGAGCGGCTGGTGGTGTGATCACCAGAGAGATCGGCATCGCAGAATCCCTGGAGAACAACGTTGCCAGAGGATTAACGAATTGCATGGGAAGCGGATCCACGAAGGTAGTGAATGCTGCGCTTGGCGGCCACGACGTGAGCAGCAGTGGGGTGCTGACAGCCTTGACTGAGGAGGCCAAGAGCAAATGAGAGATCAGGTCTGGTGGCCACAGAAGAGAACATCATAGAGCCCACCATGCGTGGAAAACCTTGGACATCTGCTGAGGAATCCAAGGGTGTGACGGTGGTGACTGGTTTTGCAAGGCCATGGTCCTTGGAGAGTGGTGTAGGTTGAGAAGTGGATGCTCCAAGTCCAAATTTGTCAGCCACACGTTGAGCGTAAGTAGCCTTAGTGAGGGTGACGTGACCGTGCAGGAAGTCATGGGTGATTTGAATCGCAAGGTAGTAATTGAGAGGCCCCATATCAGTCATCTCAAAGTGGCGAGAAAGCTGCTGTTTGAGAGTATCCAGAACGGAGAGTGATGGTCCGAACAGAATTAGGTCGTCCAGGTAGAGGATGACGCCGAGTATGTTGGATCCTCCACACACGTACATGGAGTGATCAGAGTGCAGACGTTGGAGACCTTGGACCAGGAAGAATTCGTGGATCTTGAGATTCCACTGTCGCAGAGCTTGCTTGAGGCCATATAAAGACTTGTTGAGTTCGCAGACACAGTCAGGGTGATCCGGTGACTCAAAACCTTCTGGTTGGGTCATGTAGATGACTTCCTTAAGGTCACCATTGAGGAAGGCACTCTTGACATCCATCTGACGGAGATGCCACTTGTTGTTGGCGGCCAAAGAGAGAATCACCCTGATGGATGAATACTTGGCTACTGGTGCAAAAGTGCCTTGGTAGTTGACTCCAAGAACTTGACTGAAACCGCGCATGACAAGACGTGCCTTGTGACGATCAGGTGTACCTGCACTGGTCAGCTTTGTCTTGAACACCCACTTACACGTGACAATGGGTGTGTTGGGTGGTCGAGGGACCAGATCCCATGTGTGTTATGTCTGAAGCTGAGAAAGCTCCTCTTGAGCTGATTGGCGCCATAGGTCTGCATCTGGATGACGCATAGCATCTTTGAAGCTGGTGGGGTCCACCACTTGTGTGAGTAGTGCCGTGTGGTCAAGGTCGTCGTCTGCAGAGAGCTTGGCTGTAGACAAAAAACCGAGTTGAAGAAACGTCGGAGGTCTGGTAAGTCTGGCCGATCGCCATAGTCCTGACTGTGACGGGGTGTTGGAGGTGTCTTTCTGTGAAGCAGCAGGGGCATGATGATGTTCCTCTCGAATCACAGGAGGCAGGACACCAGCGTGATCATTGGGTGTTGGATCGACAGAAATTTTTTACAACGGTGGCGGCGTTTCTCCAATGTAGACAGTGGGTGTAACTGCTGGTGGTGTTGTATCACGTGCACAATTGAAGAAGCTTTCATCGAAGATGGACTGCCTGCTGCCAATCACTCATTTGGAGTCTGGATCCCATAGTCGATAGATGTCACGTGTCTCATATCCAAGGAGGATACAGACTTTAGATCGTGGGTCCAATTTGGAGCGCTCTTCTGGACAGATCTAGGCATGCGCTGTGCATCCGAAAATACGGATGTGCCCCAGATAATGCTTGTTTCCAGTCCATGCTTCATAGGGTGTGGATGTACCTGCAGGCAGCTTAGTTGTGGGAAGCCGATTTGTGATCTATGCTGCAGTGTGAACAGCTTCAGCCCACAATGCGGATGAGAGCCCTGCCGTATGAAGCATAGTTTGGACTCTTTCAAGGAGAGTCTGATTCATCCTCTCGGCTTTGCTATTCTGTTATGGAGTGTATGGCACTGTGGTTTGATTCTGAATGCCTCTTTCATCGTAGAATGCCTTGAGGTCGCGGTTGACAAACTCCGTTCCGTTGTCAGTTTGGATCTTCTTCGCGGTCAGGCTGGTTTCGTTTTCAACCTGTCAAACCCAGGTTTTGATTTCTTCGACAGCATCAGATTTGAAGCGGAGAATCCGAGTCCAAACCATGTGTGAGTAATCATCCAGAATGACAAGGAAATAGTGCTTGTTGGAGAGGGAGCCTTCCTTGATATAGCATAGATCCATGTGGACGAGTTCCAGGCACGCATGGGTTCCATGTGACGGGAGTGTTTGAAAAGATGCTTGATGTTGTTTGCCTGTGATGCAGCCACTGCACATGGGTGCTTCTTTGTCTTGCAGCAGGCTGTCCGGGAGATCATGAGCAACTGAATCTGCAGCCATTTTTGTCAGAGTTGAATAGCTGATTGCCATTCGCTTGTGCCAAAGTTATGCTGGGTTTGCCAGAGATGTCTTTGTTGGTGTAGGAGAAGAAGCCACAAAGGCCATCTCTTGCATTGCTGAATGTCTTGATGGTTCACTGGTGTCAAGGATAGTCAGATTTCCCATCCTTGTAGCAACGGCTGACAGTTGGGATGCTTGGTTGTACACCTTGCAGTTCTTGTCAGTATGAAACACTGCTTTGAAGCCTTTGTCGTTGAGCTTGGTGACTGAGAGAAGATTTACAACAAGGTATGAAACACAAAGTACATATTCAAAAGTCCTTGTTGCCGGTTTTCCATTGCACTTAATCCCAACCCTCAATTTCTCTTGGCCGGGATAGTTCTTCCATCACCAAGACGGACTTCTCTTGGCATCAGAAAACATTTGAAGTTGATGAACGAGTCCTTTTGTAGGTCATATGTTTCGTACACCCAGAGTCCATAATCCATGCCAGGATGCCAGCAGCCAGGAGAAGGACACTGTCGATGGAGCACATGGCCAGTTCTTCATTCACAAACTCTTCTTAAGTCAGGGTGTGATGTGCTGAATCTGCTGGTTCTGAGGCATAGAATAAGGGTTCTGGTGGTGTACCTGACATGTCCCCGTCAGGCATGGTTGGTCCTTCAGATATGAGGTTCAACTGAAAGTTGTCCTCTTTGTCTGATAATTGCTATGCTTTTGCAGACCCTGTAAGAAAGGCGGCCATAGTGGACATGTAAGTAGTTAGCATTGCTTGATGTGTTCGTCGGGAATCATAGTGACGAGCAAAATTTGGACGCCGTTTGGGGCAGTCCACGGCAATGTGCCCCCTCTGCTTGCACGTCCAGCACACTCGATCAGTTGGTGGAACATATCCCCGTGGTGAGTGAGGGGTTGATGAATATCTGTTGTTGGAGTGTGTAAGGGAGCCCTGACTGCCCTTACCATAGCTTCCAAACTTTTTTGTCCTTTGTCCTTGGTATTTGGTCACAAGGCCAGCTTCTCCTCCGTTGTCCTTGATATGTTGCTCTTCAACCATCATGAGTTCTTCAACAGCCTTCTCCAGAGTCAATGAGTATGGTTGATTTCCGGGTGGTGCTGCTCCTCCTGTGGCGGCACCAGGTGCTCCATCGGCGGCTCTTCCTTGTGCATCAATGGCTTGCTATAGTGTTGTTCGAAGTTCAGCAAGTTGGGCATCAAAGGTCTTCCCTTGTTTCTGAAGAGTCAGAAGGCGGTTGATGGTGTCTTTTAACCTGAGAGGGAGTCCACGAAAAAGGATACGGCTTGCTAGGTGCTTGAGATGGGACACATGATCTTCCATGCGTGTTCCTTCTTCCATCCGTTGTGTGTGGAACTCTGTCAAGAGACTTCCCAGTTCAACGTTGCTTGTCCTTTCATAGCGACTCTTCAGGGCCTTCCATGCTTTCCTTGGGCAGTTGGTTGGGTTGCTGTCTCTGATGATAAACTTGAGTCGTTCTGTTAAGTTCAGCGCCAGAATTGAAAAGGCCTGATCAGAACGCCGCTTCCAACTGATTTGTTTGTCAAATGGCGCTTCTGCAGGTAATATGTCAATGGGAGGATCGCAGACAACTCCCCATAGACCCTTGTTCAGAAAAACCATCTCGATGTTGAATGCGAATGTATGGTAGTCATCGCCGTCAAACGGCGCAACTTTGAAGTAGTCTCCATGGTTGATTGTTGCTGCCATGATTACGTAGATCTGATGACGCCACCTGCTCTGATACCAAATGTTGAAATTTACATACTAGGATCTTTAGGAGTCTTCAGACACAGTACTCTGATAAGTCAACTTTCTCAATTCTCTAGTGCACTGTCGGTAATACTCTCTCATACACGTGTTACTACTCTCCCACACACAGGCACTCTTGCCTGAATAATGTCACTGACTGTGCGGTTCAAGAGGGTGAGCTGAAGGCACACTTACACGACTCATCTCTCAAGCTTTTCAACGGTATCAAGCTTGCTCAGAATGGTTACACACATACAAAGTGATAGCGAATACAAAAATACAGCTACTTGTATGCGTGTACTGACTAAGAGCTGAAAAATACAAGTGTTGAGTAGTCTGGTATCCTTGTGTCTTCGGGTTCTCAGTGACATGATCTGCCGAACACCGCTCGATGATCTCCAATCATTGGCAAACCAAGGTTGGCAGATGCCCAGCGCCCTTGGTGCGATCCACGGACGAGATCGTCCGGATCTGCGGTAGCTTCTCATAGTCGCTGCTCTCTCGACCGGTCGTCTTGAGATGACAAACGGACCGCACCTCTTGACTCGGCGACGGCCGTGATTCTTCCAACTGCCTTTGCACGATTCACGAGCATAGGATCCATCTTTAGAAAGAGTAGTGTCTTGCGCGTGCTCCTGTTCCTCGCCAGGTCAGCAGACTCAGAGTCGAGAGGAGCTCATGCTCACACTCTCGCTTCGTCTGCCGAACCACACACCCTGTTTGGCCAAAACCTATCCAAATATATCTTGTCCGGTAGAGTTGTTCTCTCAGCTCTCTGGAGCTCGCATAGGATGAGTAGGGAGAGTAGTGTTGCGGATGTATGGATCAGTGGGATGCCTAAAGAGGCCTGCCTACAGCCATACCATGCCCCGCCATATAGGATAGACAGGAGGGTAAAGAGAGAGATGGGAATCTCTCTCTCTCTCTCGGCCCTCTTGTTTTTCCTTTTGATGATGTTGTGCCAAGCCTAGTAGATCAGTAGATGAAGAGGATCGGACGGTTGCCCTTTTTCCAACACATAGTCAGTTACGTGTGCATCATTTGGTTGGTCACTGTGCACGCTAGCCACACCGTGCCACTACTTGTTGAAAATCTTCCTACTTGCTATTTGATAACTAGTGTTCCCGACCCATGGTTTCCCCCACCAACCATTTGTGACTCGTGTTAAGAGTTTTCAACGTTGACCACACACTCTGAAATCTGTTTGGTCATGGTTTGTGACATATGCCTACTTGGGGTTGTCACTGTACATGGTTACCACGCCGTGTCATTACGTATCGAATGTCTTTGTGCTTTTTTGTCGATAGCTAGTGTTCCCAACCATTGTTAGCCCCCTCTCAGTATCTGTGACTCGTGTTGTGAATTGTAAATGTTGACCACATGAAGTGAAATTGTTTGTTCATGGTCAGTGACATGTGCATACCTTGGTTGGTCAATGTGCATTGTAGCCACTCTGTACCACTGCATATTGGAGGTAATTGTACTTGCTAGTTGAGAACTAGTATTCACAAACCATTATCTTCCACCCTGACCATTTGTGATTTGTGTTATGAGTTGTCAAAGTTTCCCACACTTAGTGACATTATTCAGGCATGGTCAGTAACATATGCCTACTTTGGTTGGTCATCGTGCATGGTATACACACTGTGCCACAACGCATTGAAGGTCCTTGTGCTTGCTAGTTGATACTTGGTGTTCCCAATACATTGTATCCCCCTCTGACCATTTGTGACTCCTAGTATGAGTTGTCAACGCTGACCACACACGGCGGATTTCTTCTGTCTAAGGCAGTACATATGCCTACTTTGGTCGGTCATTGTGCATGGTAGCCACACCATGCTAGTACTGAATGAACGTCGTTGTACTTGCTAGTTGGTATCTATTATTCCCAAACCATTGTTTCCCCCTCTGACAAATCGTGACCCATATTATGGGTTGTCAACATTGACCACACATAGTAAAATTATCTGGTCATGGTAAGTGGCACATGCCTAATCTGGTTGGTCATTGTGCATGGTAGCCACACCATTCCACTACTTTTTGAAAGTCTTTGTACCTGCTAGTCAATAAATAGCAAAAGGTTTCTCCCTTTGACACTAGGTCGGTTTTTGTTCATTTGTTACGCATAGGTGCCTTCACTGGAATACTCCCTCCCATCCCCCTAGAGGGATATTCCGTGGACGACCTTGAGCACAGATTTCCGACCGCATTATGACCCCCCTCCCTACCCCCCACGGCTTAGGCTCGAAGGTAGAGTTGAGGCATCACAACACGGCTACCACCCCCCAGGTCGCCAGCCTATTCTATATTGCGTGTACGAGGATTCAAACCCAGGACCTACCTCTCCAGAATGTAACTCTATAAGCACTAAGCCAACTCACATGGTGTTCATACGATGTCTATATGACATTATACGGGTTCCTATGGGCAATGGGCATAAAACAAAGGAGTGTAAGATTAGAGGATAGTTTTCAAATGTATGAATGATAACAACATTAGTTTAATCACAAAAGAATGACGCAGACGGAATTTCAAATATTGCAACTTCGAGCTTGAATAACCTCTCAACCTTTGCTCCGATTGACCAGCCGTAAGAAGGAAAGTTGACTACACACATTGAAACTCTTTTTATGATATTCAGTGACACAAGCATACTTTGGTTGGTCATTGTGCATGGTAGCCACACCGTGCCACCACTTATCGAAGGTCTTTGTACTTGCTAGTCGATACCGAGTATTCCCAAACCATTGTNAGGTATCACAACACGACCGCCCCCCCCCCAGGTCGCGAGCCTATTCTATATTGCGCGTACGAGGATTCAAACCCAGGACCTACCGCTCCAGAATTCAACTCTATAAACCTTAAGCCAGGGCACATGGTGTTCATATGATCTCCAAATGACAATATAAGGGTTCTATGGGTAAAGGGCATAAAACAAGGGGGTGTAAGATTAGAGGGTAGTTTTCAAAAGTACGAATGATAACAAAGTTAGTTTAATCATAAAAAGACTGACGCAGACCGAATTTCATATTTTCGACTTTGAGCTTGAATAACCTCTCAACCATTGCTCCGATTGACCAGCCATAAGAAGGAAAGCTGACTACACACAATGAAAATCTTTTTATGATATTCAGTGACACAAGCATACTTTGGTTGGTCATTGTGCATGGTAGCCACACCGTGCCACCACTTATCGAAGGTCTTTGTACTTGCTAGTCGATACCGAGTATTCCCAAACCATTGTGTCTCCATCTGGCCACTTTTGACTTGTATTATGAGTTGTGGACGTTGACCACACACACTAATATTCTTTGGTCATGAGCAGTGATATATGCCTACTTGGATAGGTCATGTGCACGGTAGCCACACCGTGCCAATTCATACGAGAAATTTTTGTACTTGCTAGAAGATACGTAGTGTTTTGAAACCATGTTTTTCCACTATGACCATTTGTGACTCATGTTATGGGTTGTGAAAGTTGACCACCCATGTTGAAATTCTTTGGCCATGGTTAGTGACATATGCCTAGTTTGGTTTGTCACTGTTCATGGTTACCACACCGTGTCACTACGTATTGACGGTCTTTGTGCTTTCTTGTTCATAGCTAATGATCCCAAACCATTGTTACCCCCCCCCCTCTGACTATCAACGACTCGTGTTGTGAGTTGTCAACGCTGGCCACATGAAGTAAAATTTGTTGGTCATGGTCAGTGACATATGCATACTTTGGTAGCTCACTGTGCATGATAGTCACGCTGTGCCACTACATATTGAAGGTATTTGTAGTTGCTAGTCGATAACTAGTATTCAAAAACCATTATCTTCCATCCTGACCATTTGTGACGCGTGTTATGACTTGTCAAAGTTTACCACACTTAGTGACATATGCCTGGTTTGGTTGGTCATTGTGCATGGTATCCACACCGTGCCACAATTTATTGACGGTCCTTGTGCTTGCTAGTTCATACCTGGTGCTCCCAAACCATTGTCCCCCCTCTGACTATTTGTGACTCCTATTACAAGTTGTCAACGCTGACCACACACACCAGTTTTATTTGGTCAAAGGTAGTACATATGCGTACATTGGTCAGTCATTGTGCATGGTAGCCACACCGTGCTTATACTGATGGAAGGTCGCTGCACTTGCAAGTTCAGAACTGATATTCACAGACCATTGTTTGCCCCTCTGACCGTTTGTGACTCGTGTTATGGTTGGTGAATGTTGACCACCCATATTGAAATTCTTTCATCATGGTCGGTGACATATGCCTAGTTTGGTTGTTTGGTGTGCATTGTAGCCACACCGTGCCACTAGGTATTGAAGTTCTTTGTCCTTTCTAGTCAATTCATATGGTTCCCAAACCATTGTCTCTCCCTCTCACCATTTGTGACTCGTATTATGAGATGTCAATGTTGACCATACCCAGTGGACTTCTTCGGTCATAGTCAGGGACGTGTGCATCCTTTCGTTGGTCACTGTGCACGCTAGCCACACCGTGCCACTACTTGTTGAAAATCTTTCTACTTGCTAGTTGATAACTAGTGTTCCCAACCCATGGTTTCCCCCACTGACCATTTGTGACTCGTGTTATGAGTTTTCAACGTTGACAGTACAATGTGAAAACCATTTGGTCATGGTTTGTGACATATGCCTACTTTGGTCGGTCATTGTGCATGGTAGCCACACCGTGCCACTACTTGTTGAAAATCTTTCTACTTGCTAGTTGATAACTAGTGTTCCCAACCCATGGTTTCCCCCACTGACCATTTGTGACTCGTGTTATGAGTTTTCAACGTTGACAGTACAATGTGAAAACCATTTGGTCATGGTTTGTGACATATGCCTACTTTGGTTTGTCACTGTACATAATTACCACGCCGTGTCATCAAGTAGAGAAGGTCTTTGTGCTTTCTTGTTGACAGCTAGTGTTCCCAAACCATTGTTATCCCCCTCTGACTATCTGTGACTTGTGTTTTGAGTTGTAAACGTTGACCACATGAAGTGAAATTATTTGTTCATTGTCAGTGACATATGCACGATTTGGTTGGTCACTGTGCATTGTAGACACATTGTGCCACTACATATTGAAGGTATTTGTACTTTCTAGTCGATAACTAGTATTCACAAACCGTTATCTTCCACCCTGACCATTTGTGACTCGTATTATGAGTTGTGAAAGTTGACCACACTAAGTGACATTATTTGGTCATGGTCAGTGACATATGCCTACTTTGGTTGGTCATTGTGCATGGTATCCACATTGTACCACAACATATTGAAGCACCTTGTGCTTGCTATTTGATACTTTGTGTTCCCAAACCATTGCTTCCCCCTCTGACCATTTGTGACTCATATTATGAGTTGTCAACGTTGACCACACACAGCCGATTTCTTTGGTCAAAGGCAGTACCTATGCCTACTTTCATCGGTCATTGTGCATGGTAGCCACACCGTGCTACTACAGATTGAAGGGCGCTGTACTTGCTAGTTGAGAACTGATATTCCCGGACCACTGTTTCCCCATCTGACTGATTGTGACTCGTGTTATGGTTGGTGAACGTTGACCACCCATATTAAAATTCTTTGGTCATGCTCAGTGACATATGCCTAGTTTGGTTGTTTGGTGTGCACAGTAGCCACACTGTGCCTCTATGTATTGAAGTTATTTGTCCTTTCTAGTCAATGCATAGGGTTCCCAAACCACTTTCTCTCCCCCTGACCATTCGTGACTCGTGTTATGCGTTGTCAATGCTGACCACGCATACTGGATGTCTTCCATCATAGTCAGTGACGTATTCATCCTTTGGTTGGTCACTGTGCAAGCAAGCCAAACCATGCCACTACTTGTTGAAGTTCTTCGTACTTGCTAGTTGACAACTAGTTTTCCCAACCCATTTTTCCCCCCTCTGACCATTTTTGACTCGTGTTATGAGTTTTCAATATTGACCACACGCGGTGAAAGTCGTTTGGTCATGGTTAGTGACATATGCCTAAGCCGGTTTTTCCCTGTACATGGTTACCAGGCCGTGCCACTACATATTAAAGGTATTTGTGCTTTCTAGTTAATAGCTAGTGTTCCCAAACCATTGTTACCCCCCTTTGACTATCTGTGACTCGTGTTGTGAGTTGTCAACGCTGACCACATGAAGTGAAATTCGTTGGTCATGGTCAGTGACATATGCATACTTTGGTTGGTCACTGTGCATGGTAGCCACGCTGTGCCACTACATATTGAAGGTATTTGTACTTNTTTGTGACTCGTGTTATGAGTTTTCAATATTGACCACACACTGTGAAATTCGTTTGGTCATGGTTAGTGACATATGCCTAAGCCGGTTTTTCCCTGTACATGGTTACCAGGCCGTGCCACTACATATTAAAGGTATTTGTGCTTTCTAGTTAATAGCTAGTGTTCCCAAACCATTGTTACCCCCCTTTGACTATCTGTGACTCGTGTTGTGAGTTGTCAACGCTGACCACATGAAGTGAAATTCGTTGGTCATGGTCAGTGACATATGCATACTTTGGTTGGTCACTCTGCATGGTAGTCACGCCATGCCACTACATATTGAAGGTATTTGTACTTGCTAGTCAATAACTAGTATTCACGAACCACTGTCTTCCACCCTGACCGTTTGTAACTCGTGTTATGATTGGTGAATTTTGACCACCCATATTGAAATTCTTTCATCATGGTCAATGACATTTGCCATGTTTGGTTGTTTGGTGTGCATATTAGCCACACCGTGCGACTACGTATTGAAGTTCTTTGTCCTTTCTAGTCAATACATAGGGTTCCTAAACCATTCTATCACCATCTGACCATTTGTGACCCATGTTATGGGTTGTCAATGTTGACGATATTTAGTGGACTTCTTCGGTTATAGTCAGTGACGTGTGCATCCTTTGGTTGGTGACTTTGCACGCTAGCCACACCATGCCACTACTTGTTGAAAATATTTCTACTTCCTAGTTGATAGCTAGTGTTCCCAACCCATGGTTTCCCCCACTGACCATCTGTGAATTGTGCTATGAGTTCTCAATGTTGACCAGACACTGTGAAATCCGTTTGGTCATGGTTTGTGACATATGCCTACTTTGGTTTGTCACTGTACATGGTTATCATGCCATGTCATTGCGTATCGAAGGTCTTTGTGCTTTCTTGCTGAGAGCTAGTATTCCCAAACCATTGTTAGCCCCCTCTGACTATCTGTGACTCGCGTTGTGAGTTGTAAATGTTGACCACATGAAGTGAAATTATTTGTTCATGGTCAGTGACATATGCATACTTTGGTTGGTCAGTGTGCATTGTAGCCACACTGTGCCACCACATATTGAATGTATTTGTACTTGCTAGTTGATGACTAGTATTCAAAAACCATTATCTTCCACCCTAACCATGTGTGACTCGTGTTATGAGTTGTCAAAGTTTACCACACTTAGTGACATTATTTTGTCATGGTCAGTGACATATGCCTACTTTGGTTGGTCATCGTGCATGGTATCCACACCGTGACACAACGTATTGAAGGTCCTTGTTCTTGCTATTTGATACTTCGTGTTCCCAAACCATTGTTGCCCCCTCTGACCATTTGTGACTCGTATCATGAGTTGTCAACGTTGACCACACACAGTGGATTTCTTTGCTCAAAGGCAGTACATATGCCTACTTTGGTCGGTCATTGTGCATGGTAGGCACACTGTGCTACTACTGACTGAATGTCGTTGTACTTGCTAGTTGGTATCTAGTATTCCCAAACCATTATTTTACCGTCTGACAATTCGTGACCCATATTATGGGTTGTCAACGTTGACCACACATAGTAATATTATTTGGTAATGGTAAGTGGCACATGCCTAATCTGGTTGGCCATTGTGCATTGTAGCCACAGCGTTTCACTACTTGTTGAAATTCTTTGTACTTGCTATTCAATAAACAGCAAACGGTTTCTCCCTTTGACGCCAGGTCGGTTTTTGTTCATTTGTTATGCGAAGGTGCATTTTCTGGAATACTCCCTCCCATCCCCCTAGAGGTATGTTCCGTGGACGACCTGGAGGACAGACTTGCGACCGCATTATGACACCACCCTATCCCCCCCCCC
>SZWC01001610.1:197729-272729 GCA_023375785.1 Penium margaritaceum | reverse complement strand
TATATATAGATATAGATATAGATATAGATATAGATATAGATATAGATATAGATATAGATATACATATAGATATAGATATAGATTTAGATATAGATATAGATATAGATATAGATATAGGTATAGAAATAGGTATAGATATAGATATAGATATAGATATAGATATAGATATAGATATAGATATAGATATAGATATACATATAGATATAGATATAGATTTAGATATAGATATAGATATAGATATAGATATAGATATAGATATAGATATAGATATAGATATAGATATAGATATAGATATATATATGATCATAAATTGAAAACGTTAAGACAAGAGAGCAACATTGTTGTATGCTATGATGGTACATGACAATTTCTCAACTTACGTGGCTTAAGAAAGAAGTCTTCATTAGTCCGGATGTAACCTCCGTCTATATTCTAGCTCTACTCTAGCCATGATTTGGTCCATATGTCGGATTTGGCCGTCGCAATGGGATAACCATCGCGTCACTCCTCCTCACCTCTGAAAAGGCCTTAGGGTTTTGTTTCCACACAGCCTTCCCACATGGTATGATTGGGATAATTAGTTCATTAGTGGTATCGTTCACCTCCGCATAAATGAATGCGGTGACCATTCGCTCTCTCCCCTTTGCCTTCCAATTATGAGAGCTAAATTTGTTTGAATATTTCTTAGTAAATAAAGACCACATCCATTAAATCGGTATTAGATCTAGGGCTTTCAATTTGCCTGAGAGCCTGACAACGAGCGCAAGCTAGTTTCAGAGCCATGAGCTCCCAACAGATAAGAGCTTGATTAGAGGTAGAAATAACAACAATTCCTTTTTATGCTCCTACAAAAAGTACACGTTGAGGGAAATCCCACAAAGAGCCAGCAGGCGCACGTTTAGAGGTCGTCCGCAGCCGGACGTGAGCTTGTCGGGAGGCCTCCAAGGAGGGAGGACCAATCCTCCCCAAGCTCCTTGCCATAATATTCATAGGGGGAGAGGGGAGAAACCTTTATCTCTCCCTCCCACTTCATGGCAACCAAGTAGGCGGGGGGGCGCCCCCCCACCCCCCCTTGACATGTACTGTCGGCCACTTAGTGAGGAAAATGGGGCATCTCCCCCTCATGTCTCCTGTCTTTAGCACTAGTGGCCCATGAGAAGGAGAGGGAGCGTCAACTCCTCCCCTCTCCCCCCTCCCCCTATTGTGTGGACTGATGGCCCATGTGGAAGAAGAGGTACGTCTCCCCCTCCCTCCCTCTCATGTGACAAACAGCCCTAGGGGAAGGAGAGAGGTTGTTTTTTCTCTAAACCCCCTTTCACGTGGACCGACAACCCAAAAGCAAGGAGTGGGAGCTGCTCCCCATCCCCTCCCCCTATCTTCACAAAAACCAACAATTGTGGTTATTCTGCTACGATTGATACCTTGGGTGCCAGCCGTATCATCCATTTAACTTCAAGTTGAACTCTACAAGGTTGATGCATTCATCTCGTGCGATGATCTCTGGTAAATCATTGGTGATTTTATAAATCGCGAGTGCTCTATGAATAACTCGCTTGAGGTTGTTGTTATTGTGGTGGAAAAAAAGTTCATCTTATGCGAGGCTGTTGCCAATGATGATTTTGTTAAACTAGTGCCTGTACTCTGCCACACCAAGAAGCTACTTCAGTAGTTGTCATATATAAAAACAACTTTTTTTTTCCGTTCAAATTGCCTAAGCGAGCGACGAGTGTCTGGATAAATTATGTTGGTTGGATGGTGGTGTTATTCATGATTTCTAGGTCTTTTGAACCTAATATGGAGCTAATAAGCCCGGTGGCCACAATGCAATAGCCGTCAAATTAGTGCCCACGCCTGCCTGCTGCCATTTGATGACCATGAGATCGGCCTCCCAACTTAATGCCGTGCTCTGTAAAAGCGAGGCTGTAAGGTTCATCTTATGTTCATCAGAGTGAACGCAAATAGCAGTGAAGCATACCTCCAAACTTGTCAAGACGATCCTAACCGTCATTCCCTTGTGATTTGCTAGATCAAATGCCTTAAGAATACCTAGACGAATTGAGGCCCCGCTAATGTGGAGTCGATCGGTGAGTCCCACTTCTCCCGCGTTTGAGGTACTGATTTCGGCGGCGTACTACTATAGCTATTTGACAAGCGTTTGTTGAAATGCCTCCATCTTCGTCAAATTGCCAGTCAACCCTACGATCCCGTCTCGTGTTGTCGATGGAGTTATATTGGTCGGTGGTGCAGGCGGGAATGGCATGTCACTCCGGCCTGCCTCCGGATCGATTGCGCCGGTCAAAGTGCTAGCTGTCATCTGTTCATCCCCCTCGATAAGGTTGAAGGTCCTTCTAGGGGTACCTTCTCCCATCGCAGTTTCTTTACTGGTCACCGCTCCTTGTTGCTGGGTACACTCGCTCCGTGCACCAAGTTCATTCTGAAGACTTTAAGCGTCTTGTCCATGGGGATACGCTGGAAGACACATATGAGTCTCGAGTTGATGTGGTAATCAGTCTTGTGCTCCACCCGGATTGATGCACACTGATATGAAGTGCTACACTCACATAAGTGAAGCGGTTCACAGTTTGAAACAGAGCTTCTCACTCTTCACAAGATTGTGGTTAACTGGGCTTTTTTTAGAAGTGAGAAGTAGACTTTGTTGAAACAAGTGCCTAGACTCGACGTCGTATGTATAAGATGCATGTGCGAGAAAACGCGGCTTGGTCGAGCAGTTTCTTATTTTGGTAGTTTGTGTGACGCAACTCCGTGCTCCAATTTGCTCACTTGAAAAGACCCTCGTTGGTTTGACAGGGGCTTTGAGATTGAAAATGGGGTTCACGAGGTTTGTCAAAGTTGCTCGATAGATCGTTAGTAGTTGTCTCAAATTGTCAAAAAACGCTGTGAATGGGTTCTGACAAGTTATGAAAGTGACTGGAAAATGGCCTTCAACGCGTGAGAGTTCCAATGTATTCGGTAGAAATTCTCTCTAGCGTCAAAAAAGATTGTCACAACTAAGTGCCAAAGTGGGCCAAGAGCAACAGAGTAATAAATAGGTTGCTCGTGTTTGTCCATTAACATAACACGTTGGAAGGCAGGGGACATCCCCCCCTCTCATGTGAGTTATGGTTCATCACCTCAAATTCACGCACTTGTCGAACAGTGTATCAAGGTGTTTATTCTTGTACCGAGACATTTTTCACAAAACATCCACATCAATGCATGTGAGCAAAGTCAACGTGAACATTCCTTGTATAGAACGAAAACTAGAATGGGCACTATGTGATGCATAGTAGTTTCTATGAACCATCCATGTTCACTAGTTTGTTCACTTCCTTATACAGTTGTTGATACACAGTTTCACGATTGAGTTGATTGGTCATATATGTCTCATTTGGGCCAAAGGTCCACGAGGGAGGAGAGGGGGTATCCCCCCCTCCCCCCCCCCCTCTCGCGTGGGCCAATAGCTCCTTTGGGAGAAGAGAAGGATGTCTTCCCCTTTCCTAAATACCCTCTTTATTAGACCCTTTCAGTCCCACACACAAGGGGATGATTCCTTCTATTGGTAGCCATATTAGGCACCTTAAAATCCAATTTGAAACCTGGATCCAACTTCAAATTTGTTGGAATAGAAATATATACAACTACCATCCAAAACATTCCTCCAAACAACTATCTTGGCATCACTAACACTACATGTGGGGATAACATCTTCAAATAAACCTGGATATTTTCCTTGCAGGTTGTGGATTCACCTTCTTCATGGCACACAGAACCTCTGGTTGAGCTCCACAACCAGTCATGCGTCTTGGATCTTTTTACCCATGTTGAAGTAAATGTTCGAAAAATGATGGTTATATATGTTGCGAGTGAATTGAGGGAGAAACAAAAAAATATTGAAGCAACCTCAAGGTTTAGGATACTTCTTTGCAAATCCCATGATGGTTGATTATTACGAAGCAACAAAATGGCTTAATGTGGGTTGTACATTCGCTAAACAACTTGGTTTAAACACAAGGGCCACGACTATGTAAATTGGGTTGCAAACCCACAACGATGGCGCGTGTGAATACAAATTTTCAGCTACAAATGATGCAAACGAAGTATGTTGTGTACATGTTACGACCACCATACATGTTATTACAACTTAAAAACTCATCTACTCACCTTCAAAATTGAGACGTGTAGAATGTACAAGAATAGCATCAATTGTGCAGTTTTATGAGTGTCCGCCACATCATCGACTTTATTGTCGACTATACTAGCTGTAGTACCACAAGTGTCGGTTGCACTTTAGTCATGGATGCCAGATGTATAAGTAAATCTAGTGCCAAAGGTGCTGCTCATGGACTACATAACCCATAGACAAAGCAAACATGGATTGTGTACATATGTGGGTGCAATTTTCACCACTAATACTCCATAAATCATCTGTGCTTGGATTTATATGGAACGGGAATGTGATTGTGAATTGAATCAAACACAAATGCAATAATGAAAATCCGTGTACAATGACCGAATGCACAATTGCCATGAGTGTTGAATTTACTATTGACAAGCATGTCAAGTAAACATCGAAATAAGCGTTGAATGTACTGTCGTCATGAGAAGAGATTATGCAATCGACAATAGATGAATGTTCTAATTTTGGCATGGTAGCCAAATGCACTGTTGATGCGAGTGTATAAATCATTGTAGACATGGAATGATCTGAAAAAAACTTGTCTTGTTAGTGTCAACAATACAATACATGTAATATGTGCCAATAACATTTGATAGCGTGGGTGTCGATTGGGACCCATTGCTACACTTAGCCTCTAGACAGAACGTCAAGCAATAAATGAGTATGATCTATCCCTAGTATGATCCCACTAGAATGTTCACCAAAGGCAACTTATGAAGCGTCAGACATGTAAAAACATGTAGAAGTTGGATGGGTGAATCTGGAATTAAGCATGGAAGTGGCAAGACGTGGACGGAGGAAACTAAAATACTGGTATGAATTTTTAGATCACATGGAGGAGCACATCAAGAGTTCCCTAAACCAGTTGTAACAGTATAGACCCGTGGACCCATAGGGCGCTCGTCGTGGATGCCTTCAGACTATGTCTGGAAAACCAGATCTGGAGCACACAGCTTGTAAAGCCACTAGCTTGCACTGAAAAAGACGGAGGCCTTTTTAGGAGGTGCTTCCTAAGGCACTGGCTTGTAGTGTCAGATGTTGAAGCTTGAAGAGGTAGACACTGGAGGCATCACAAGGAATCTAATGATGAATGAAGGGGTGTGAAGCATTGATGATCTTTGAAGGCAAAATGGACAAAATGGATAGAGCCCCTCAAGTAGTCCTCAGAGGGCCTCCTTGAAGGCTCTTGCCTTGGAGGTTGTAAGTAGTTGCATTACCAGTGGTAATGCAGCTGAAGAGTCACCTAAGAGATGAAGAGCTACTTGTAGCTGAAAGACCACCAGAAGTTAGAGAGCCACTGGAGGTTGAATATGCAGTGGTAGTTGAAGAGTCACCAAGATGTTGTTGGAGATTGTAGTAGGAGGTTGACCAACTGCCCTTCAATTAGAAGCTGAAGGGTCACATCCTCCAAGGGCCCCTTTAACTCTTGTGGGGGCAAGGATTTGAGCCTCATCTCCCTCCATTTAAGGAGGTGGATTCTTTGGCCCTTCAAAGTACATAAAATGCACCAGGAAATGAAATTTAGCCAAACCTGGCCATCGAAACAAGGTTTATCTCAACAAGGTATACGTCAGGTGACGTTTAAGTGACATTTCAATGAATGCGAGGAACATACTAGCAAATCCTCCAAAGAGAGAATATACACATATGTCTTGAAACAACAAGACACTCTTATGGTGTTCTGGTGAATACTTGCAGGTTACCACAAAACTGATAACATCTCATTCACCGTCGACATCAACAAAAATCCTAAGTTAAAAATACACAAGGACTAGGTTCAAAAGACAAAGACATATGATACAAGCCTTTGAAATACGACCTCCAAGAGGGGTTGTAAATATGCGAGAGGGGAGCGATGGCTATCTATGGGTCCTCAATGATTCAATATATCACTTTGTGGTGGTCAAATATTATAGGAGTCACTTTCTTTTCTATAACAAGATCAACTAGATGCCAAGAGTGAACATTCTTTTAACGTTACGAGCACCAAGTTCGCTACCAGCCAGAGCTGTAGTATCAAAAGGAGCACCAATTGTGGCTCTAGTAACAAATTCTAGTCTCTCCAACTCCATTACATCAACATCAACTATTGTGCACGTCTGCGAGCCACTTGGTCTCTGTACCAGACTCGGATTGCAGTGATGCGGGAGTACCCTGGAGGTTCCCTCTGACGACCCACTTACTTTGACGGAAGTGTGCCAGCATGGAGAGGAGGTTGCCTGACATTTAGAAGGCCTGCCAATCCGAAAGACGATCAACACGCCAAGACTCTTGTTACAAGGCTGGACGCCTAGCACGACATTGCGCCGAGTTTGGGCGAGGCTTTGTCAAGTTTCTGTTGCTGAACTGTTCACATGTTGTTGCTAAGCTTGTATATATTATTGATGTACACTGTATTTGTGTTATACAATCAGAGCTTTCGCATTCATTTCTCAGCAATGGTCGAAGCATCGCTTGGCACACCAAAAATCTTGGCACGACAATAAGGCAAACCAAGCCTTTTTTGTAATCGTGTGAAATTCCACATGGTATCAAAGCAATGAGGCCCGTGCCACTAGCGAGCGCAGCCGCTACAACTAAGTGTTGGTGGAACAGTCTTCCACATTCACATGTCAGCATCAAAGAGTGCAAAGGTACACGAGTCACGGAGTGTGTACGAGGCACAAGAACTGAGAAGTCTCTATGAGTGACATGGAGTCTTAACATCCAAGGGAGGGTTCTCCTTTGTTGGAAAATCAATTTTTCTTACATGATTTACGCATGGGTCAAGAGCAGGGACGCCATGTCATAGATCACGCACAACGGCAAGCAGCAAACGCGCAACGCTTGGCCGAGGAAGCATAGCCGATGGCGAAGCAAGAAGCATTGGCATATCAAGCTGTGGAGCACGAATGTGAGGCATCGAGGTAACAGCTTGGAGCTAGAGAGCTCCTTTCACAGTAAGAGCAGCTCACACATGTGGCTAAAGTATCACACATGCAGCAGTTGAAGCAATCATGTGCAAATTTAGTAGCATAGATTACACCAATAAAACAACGGCTAGCTCTGTTTCAACAGTGGTAGCAAATGCATCAAGAGATGATGTAGCAACAACATCAACTATAGCAGCAACAATAGCCGATGGAGTGGCAAAAACAGTGAAAAGCATCATCTGCCCATGTGCCTCATGGAAGTCCTCCACCAGTTGTGCAACCAGCTTTCTCCTAGTAGATGCACCCTAGTGTAGCTACAAACGGAGGTGTGGCGCAACCATTCCTCGTGCATTCTCAAAGGATGCCAGGGGTACCACCATTGGCATTACACCAATACATTCAACCGGCTCCTATGCCGCAAGCCTATGGGGCTCAGCCTGTAGCAGCTATGGGAATGCCTCAAGGAAAATTGTTTCCAGTAGTACCCATGCAACATAATCCTGTGCCTACCCAACCACTCGTAGGACAAAGAATCCCATTCCAACGTATGGAGATCACAGTGCCTACAACATCACCATCCTTGCAGTTGCACAAGATCAAGGTCGACAAGTTTGGCGGAGAGTACTTCCGACACTGGGTGCACAAGTTCAAATAGGTCACTCAGCTTCATTTCCTATGGGAGTTCTACAACAGTCACAACTCGCCGCCACCATTGGGGTCATCACCACAAGCGATGGAAGAGTTCAGCTACTTCACCAAGGTTGCATACTTGGTACTCGATAACCAGACTACTCCTCGTATCCAACAAGCAATCAGGATGTTTGAGGGATCGAGCAAACCTACTCATCATGCGTGGTCCTACCTGTTATGGACCTACATGTCAGGAGACTCTACCTACAAAGTCCCACATCCTTACATAGCTTTCCTTCATCAACCTTAGCCGTTTCACAAGCATTGAGGATTACATCAAGAAAGCCAAGTCACTATGTGACCAGCTCGCGGTGCCTGATGCTCCTATTTTGGAGTCGGTAATTGTGACTTTCCTCCTCAACGGATTGAATGACGAGTGGGAGGAAGTGAGGCATTTGCTAAAGTTCAAGGAGAAGGCTCAATTGGCAGAGGCGTACATGTCCAAGATGTTGTTGACGGAAGAGCGCGATCGCAAGCTTGCAAAGGCTAAGATGAGGAGACTCAACAGAAGGTAACCGTTGGAGTGGAAAAGAAGCAGTGTGACTTCTAAGGATCTGTATTTCATGTCTCGGAAGTTCCGAGTACCGAGCGATTCTGCTTTAAAACTTGTGGTACCTAGATAGTGGGTGCACACCACACGTTGCATTTGACCGATCATGCCTTCGACACCTTTAGTACAACGAAAAAGGCTACGTCACTATAGCGAACAACTGGCATGTGCGAGTGAAAGGCAAAGGAACGATGACACTAACGGGGTACAAGGGAGCTCAAGTGCACTTTGGTAACGTGCTGTTCATCCCTGGGATTTCTTTCAACCTCCTATCGCTTGGGGAGTTGTTAAAGCAGGGAGCGCACATTGTCAGTGACGGAGAACGGGTCTCCCTTAGAAATCGTGAAGGTGAAACCTTTCATGACGGGTACCTTTGCTCAACGGCATGATAAGGCTCAACTTGAGCCCAACGGCTCAAAAGAACTCTGGCTCTTCCTTTACTACTGCAAATCAATAGGGGGTGTATGTCATTCAGGGAGACACGCAACATCGTTGCAGCCGACGGAATGACTTCACTTTTGCTGAGTTGCCTCCGCTTTTTACCAAGAAGCACGACAACTCTGGAAAATCACCTATGGTCAATGGCAAGCTTGCCATTGTTGCAATATGTTTTGTGGTGCACGACAAGGTGTCTTCAACTAGTGCAATAGAGAGGGGGAGCACCAGAGCTACTTCAAGAGTGCCTGAAATGATTCTCTCGGCTTCAAAGTATAAGTCTGACACTCATAGTGATTCTCCTGAGCATGAAAATTTTATCGGCAGTGGGAATGATAAATCTCACTAACGATGAAACGGCAGTGAGATGAGGACTACGATAAGAGGACGGCCCACGACAAGATCAACAATGTTGCCACTTGCCTCTCCACACCACTAGCGTTTCTTGGCATGAAAGTTGCATTGAATAGAATTCGCTTCAACCCGTAAGAAGAGTGGTAGAGCGATGAGGAGTAAGAGGTTCTCCAAAACCCCCGACATCAACCTTTAGTAAGAGCTACAAACGTTTGTATAAAAGTCAGAGAGCAAACACTTTTGTCGATGATTGCTTTACAACTTTTTTTTACCACCCGCGTTCAACTTGGGTGCGGTGCAGCTCATGCCAACGTTTGTGCTTGACGGTGATTACGTGGAGGAGGGGGCGAGCAGAAGCCGAAGCCAAGCTGCCAATTTGGAACGACAGTCTTCTACGGCAAGGCCGTTGCAAGAATGGCGCTCGGTTTTGCGAGCGCCAGTGGCCGCGTGAGGAGCTTGCGCTACATTGCAAGCACCTCTTTCCTACTCCTAACTGCAAATTTTGCAGTTCAGTGCAAGCTCACGCAGCAGCTCGCATTACAGGACAAAAGCACCAAATTAGCGGCGATACAAGGCGGCTAGAACTTGTCGGCGAATTTCTGAACGACGAGCAACAGACGGCCAACGCAGCAGAAATGGGCCTCTCCGTCTATGATTTGAACCTAGAAATCTGTTAATGCGAAGTCACGACCGAACAGGAGTCACTCCACAACACGAGAATCAACGTACTCCAAACTCCAAAGATAAAAGCAAGCCTTTGAACGATCACGCGATGTCAAAGCATAACATTAAGGGACGAGCGACGACCGGATTCAAAAGTTAGAATGCTCTAGAAAATGGTCCAAGCGCCCTTTTCTACAGCACTAGCGAGTAGGGAGCGCGACAAAAGCTTCAAGGGATACATTTCAACCGTCAGATCCTCGTAAATAGCTCCTGGATAGCTCATTTGTGGTCTCCAACAATGGGAGACACGGTCTTGGAGTTTTCAAATAAAAGCATGACACTTGAGGTGCAGCCGGGCATTGCCAAAAAGAGCCATGCAACCTTGAAAAATGTTGGGAGCTGAACAAATGTTCCTCAAACGGATAAAAACAATAAAAAAAATCCTGGAGGGAGTGCCCACTAGCAAGTTCTGGATCAGGATAAAATTTATCCTTCACATCCAAGGACAGCAAGTCAAGAGATGCTCCCCCCAAGGGGGGGAGCATCTTTTGACTTCCAAAGCAGGAGAGAAAGGTGTTGCCGCCACAAAACCACAAAGAAACTATGGGTTTCTTTTCCATTGAGGAAATTCAAGTGTGGCCGAGTCCTTCTACCTTCACCAACGCACTTATCAAGGGGGGAGTGTTATTGTGAGGCAATAACTGCACTAAATTTTGGCTTCAGCACGATGCATTCGGTTTCAGTTTTGGTGGAGTCCACGTGAAGTTATGGATTTTACCATGAATCACACGGACTTTTTCCTTTAGGGAATTTTCCACTGTACAGGCTAGAATATTCCATTTTTTTGGTCCTGAAGGGCATGTTCAAGCCCTCGACGTGTACAAATGGGTTGGTGTGTCCAAGAAAGGTGGGAATACCTTGGCCAACTCACTCTTGTTGTTTCCAAGGTTCGACAACTTGGCAACTGCCTCGCACAAGGCAATCTTGGAGAGTATGATGCCTACAAGATTTCCGTGGGCCACTGTACAAGATCAAGGTATTCGACTAGCTCACATAGGACCTTGCAGGGGATCTAACACATCATCATCGTCACTTCCAATGTTGGACGACACATTATTGCATCAATGGTTGGGACTGCCGGGACTGCCACCTTGAATGAAGTAGCCTGGACCGCCAAGACCGCTACTTGCCAAAGCAGTAGTATAAAGGAAACACCAGTTGAGGCTCCAGTAACTAATTCAAGTCTATCCAACTCCATTGTGTCAGCATCAACTATAATGCACGTCTGCGAGCCACTTGGTCTCTGCACCAGACTCAGATCATAGTGCTGTTGGAGTTTGCTGGTGGTTCCCTTTGACGACCCATTGACTCTAGCTGAAGTGTGCCAGCGTGGAGAGGAGGATGCGTGACATATTGAAGGTCTGTCCACCCGGGAGACGGTCAACACGCCAAGACCCTTGCTACAAGGCTCGACGCCTAGCAAGAGGTTTCTAGTTTGGGCCAGGCTCTGACAAGTTTCTGTTGCTCAGTTGTTCATAGGTTGTTGCTAAGCTTATACATAGTATTGCTGTACTTTGTATTCTAAAAATCAAAGCTTCCGCATTCATTTCTCAGCACTTGTACAAGCATTTCTTGGCACACCAAAAGTCTTGGCACGACAACAAAACCAACCAAGCCTTTGTTGTGGCCATACAAAATTCCAACACAATCCACCCTCATTGCAAAGAAAAGCTACCCTACATCCGATTTTAGCATTTAGTAGCCGTACTTTAGGGAGTGATGCGGTCTAGTAGGCTTTAAAATTGTAGATACCTGCGGTAATTCATTGCTTTGTAAGAGCTACGGTCCTCCCCCTTGAGAAGAACGCATGAAAATCTGTGCTCGGATGCACTCCACCATAGCTTGAGAGAAGTAAGGATTCATCAGGGATGGTACTCTATTACTTAAGTAGCTTTTCTAGATTCTCAAACGATGGATGAATAAGGTGGCCGTTTGCTTGTTTGCACCTTTTTATAACTTACAAATTTGGATAGATTCGAATAACAATCTACCAAAAGTGGTCAATGAACTTTATTGGTAAAATTTCTCGATGGTACCAATTGCTCGATTGACAAGTCAATGGGTGGAAACCGATTTGAGGTACATATGAATCTGTCTAATGCACAAGCCAACACTGCTCATGGTAAATCGGATGCGAGTACGTAGATATTTCTTAATCTTAGCCTTGTCGTTTTAACAGCCATCACCTTGTCTAGTCGACTAGTGTATGCATACCTTCAAACTACTTTTACACACGGCTTTCCATCGGTGCAACCTGAGCTCTCCAATCCTCCCGACGAACCAAGTCAACAACCAAGTTAGAGGGGTGATGTGTGAATGTGTCCAAGAGGATGAGCTCTAGATAGGATTAATCGATTTATTTTCCTTGTAAGTTTCAATGCTCCAAAAAGCTTAAGGTTGTATCAAAGAATGAAACAATGATGTTCCTACTTTCTCATTCCAAGTCGTCCAATTAGACCATCAGCATTAGGTTAAGAAGGGTATAAAGGCAAACAAGCAGGATATCCATGCGCTTGAAGGGCTTACCCTCTTATATCCACACACATGAATTCATGTTTGCCATATCCAATACTTAAGAATTTGCTGGTGAACTTTGATTTCAATGATGGAGTTGTGCCATAACATTTTCAACAAGATTGTTGGCCCTTCTTAATTATTTTGGTGGTAATTTTTACCTCGACAACAAGGGTGGTGTATCGTTAAATTTGAAGAACTGGGATATGTCAAAAATGTCTTCCAACAAATAAACTCAAATATTTGCCTTATCGCTCTTCTCTTTTACTCTGTTTGAATGGGAGAGCCAGGAGCATATGACCTTTTGGCATTTCGAATGGTCGTACATCCCTTGGACTCGCGTTTGTCTTTTTTGTGTGTGGCTAGGACAACCGTAAAGGTGAAGGAACCTATGCTACACTCTTGACGACCACAAAGGGTCAATCTCCAGTGCTTTCATTTAAAGACTTCTCTCCATGCAACATATGTTGCACCACTCTAGGTATCCACAGAACCTAGTCTCCATGGATTATGTTCAATTCTTACCCACTAACCCTCTCCCCATAGAGTGTCTTTTTCATGGGTCGTAACCCTATGGCTGGGGGTTTGAAGGCAAGTTTTACCCTGTCCTTTGAGATACTCAGCTCCTCGATGTGTTAGATTTATTGTACCAAAGATGCTTCAAGCTGATGTGTATAACAAGGTGAGGTGGGAATAGTTTTTTATCGATGTTACAGATTGTGGTGGGGGTTGAGAGTCGCTCAGCCATAAGGCCAGCAGTTTTTATTTGGGTTTTTGTGAAGTCATTTAAAATGTAGTTTGAGACGTTGAGGCATGGTAATGCTGTGGGGCTCCGTAGTGGTTGTCTTTGGTTCATGGTGATTTGACACGTGTTTTCCAAATTTCACGAAAGGTGATTGCTTATAGTAGTTTCCACTGTTGAAAGTTCTTGTGATGATGTTGGAAAAGAAATAAAGCGGTAGCATGTTCTTGGCACGTTACGATGACACTTTGTTTCGGTTTGTGTTGTACCTTTTGGGGTTTTGGACATTATTCAAAGGCATGACCAATGTCTTCGCTATATAAGCCACACAGAGGGAAATTATTTCAAAAAGGGTGAGAAAATAAGCATGGTCTGTAATGTACTCGGAAGCTGTGAATGAGAGTTTTGAGAAGGGTGTCTTTGGGTTTGGCTAGGATGATTTTCTAGTATAAGATATCTTACAGGGCCTTGTCATTGGGTTCTTGAACACCTTCCCTTGCCCACTTGTCTTGGTAGGTGACGGGATTACTCATTTGTTCGATGAGGGTGTGGTAGACTTCCATTGGTTTTGGGGTTTCTGAGAGATCAATACGCCACGATGGCATAGAGACATTATTGCAGTGGCCAATACATTTGTTGTCCCTGGTGTGTACTGATGTCCATATGCTTAAGTCATGGATTGGGGTGTCGGTGAAATCAGTGGGTTCGATGTCAAGGACCGGTGTGACTGTGAAGGTGGGGGAATGAAACCATCATTGGTAGGTTGAAGCTTGTAAATGAAAGCTGGCAGTTAGTTTTTGTACGATGTGATACCCCCAGTTCATGTTTATAGGAGTTGTCTTCCTTCCTTTGGGGGAAGGAAGACAACTCCTAGTAGTCTATCCATTCTCGTGGGACTGCACGTTGGACCTTGTTGATAACATTTTTTTCTTCTAGTTTTCTCCCGGTGGGAAAGAGATAGAGTTGATGATGAAAAATATGTTTGAGCTTATATTCTCTTTCAAGTAGGAAATGCTCCCTTTTGTCCAGTCCTAAGGGTTTTTCGTTTGGTTTCAGAATGAAACAGTTGAAAGCAGGAGGTAGGGTTTTTGGGTTTGACACTAGAAATTGGGTTAAATTCCCCGTCCGTCTTGGGTTGCGGTGGCCCTTGAATCTTAGGATGTCTAGGTGGGAGAAAAAGAAGTGACCCTCCTTTTAGAAGCTTTGTGTAGTGCAAGCAATGTTCTTCCAGGCTTCTTGTGTAGCAAACAGAAAGTTATAAGCTCTTAGTGCTTGTTAGAATTGCACCATAATAGTAGGCCATAGTCATCCTAGTCCTTTTTTAACAGGGGGTTGTTTGCAGTGTTTTTGTTGATAAAGCAAAGTTTACCATCTTGTTTGGAGGCAGTGAGCAAATTGAAAATTGTGGTTTGATTGTTTTTAGTGCGCTTCCGTTTGTCGTTCCACCGAACAACAAACATGAGGTGGGGAGCATTCAGTGGCCTTGTCATCCACCAAAACGCATCCCCGCGTGTTCCAGCTATGTCGAGCACATGAATTTAAGAAAAAAACACATGGATGCAAGACAGAACAAACCAAGGACCCGGTTGTAAACTAGGCAAAGGCATAAGGGTAGAGCATTAAACTCGACAAAACAAATCCGGAGTTATTTTGGTGGTACCTTTTAATTTGACGAAAACCCCTTTCGTCAAAAATTGACCATGAAAAGATTATTTAATGTCGAAATCAAAGTTCATTGGGGTATGATAGTTGAACGAGGTACCCGCCATGTCCGATTTTCAAGTTGGTGTGCCCGCACCTAAAATTCACTAATTTCGGAATGGCATGCATAGAACACCCTAATTATGGCACCGCATATCCAGCGTCCGGCAAAACAAATATGACATACCCAAGTTTGGCGTTTTAAGCATGGTATGACGTAAGGTGAAACAACCATAATATTGTACCTGTACACAAACTAGAGAGTGATTCGAACACAAGCCTGCTACATAACATTGACAAACAGTGCATGCCATTGTATTGTACTTGTACAAAAACATGATTATCCCCTTCAAGAGAGACTTAAAAACTTACACCATAAACATTTAAATGACAATATGACATAATCAAGTATGTGCGAACATGACAAAGCCAGTCCAAGACCCCAACCTCTTCAAATGGTTATGGAGATAACGTCACAATTCCCGAATAAACCGTACGTGGTTTGAATGATGCAAATGGATAATGAAAACTACACATGTTATGCCCCTTGGTTTTAAAAGGAATATCATGGCCGTATGTCATTGTTATTTTTGTATGTCCATGTATACAGTGAGCAGACCCTCCATTCATGGGCATCATGTGTAAGTTCTGTAATGAGCTGGATATGCCGTGTAAAGAAATTCGTATGCAGGCATGCCAACCTAGTAGTGTGCATGTATGGGTATCTGGGAAACAAGTGCCTTTTATCATATAAAAACCCTGTATCCAAGAAATTCTCCAATAAGCACAACATATCAAGTACGTGAACAATCACAACACCACACTGGTATGTTACACAATTTTTTTTGGGTGGATATGTTGAAAGTGATGGGTTCAAATGTTTGCGATGGTTCAAGATTTTTCCGTGTGAGGCACGTCCAGCAATTTCACACGAGCGATAGCATTCCTCTTGCACCTCACTCCCTCGCTCTCTACCCCTTGCCTCACTCCCTTGACAAGGCGAGGAGGAGAGAGCAAAGAAGAGGGCTCAATGATAGAGGCCTCAGCCCTTAAGGCCTCATGGCCTCCTGACTGCCGATCGAGCTACCAGCTTGATCAGCAGCTAGTGGCTCGCCGGCCGGTGGCCTGCCGGTCACTTGACCGGCAGGCTAGGTGGCTGACGGCCGATCAAGTGACCGGCCAGTCAGCTTATAGCAAGCGGTTGGCTGGCTACTGACCAACCCTCGCAATGGCGAGAGGTGGATCGCGACACCCCCTCACTATCGCAATGTGGGAGGGCCAAACCGGCCCTCCCACTAAACTCCTCCCCACTTATTATGAACTGTCCCGGTTCATGAACAAGTGGGAGTGTAAGATAGTGAGTCATCAACGTTGTGAAAAAAAAACAGATTTCAAACACCAACTGAATAAAAATACGTGTATGCCACTTGGGCCTAAGATTTAGCTTGTCGGTCTGCATGGCTAGCGGCCTCCACCCTTTAGCCTGCAGCATCCTCACGACAACCATGGTGGGCGTCTCCAACCTCCTATGATTGCACTCCATGAATACCGTCCTGTAACAATGTTATTCACTTTTTTTGCGTTGAGGTGGTTCCTCTTGACAAGCGTCAATACGTGCAAGCTTCTAGCTTGCTCCAGTACTCGTTGACCACTCTTGTGGGCAAGTGAGAGTTGGACTCCCATGAGTTATGCTCAGATCCACACCCTGCCCAACTAACCAGGTATTCCCTAACAACTTGCGACAAGATTGTACAACCTCGGTTCTGGATTAGACAACAAACCTCGTATTGGCTGTTGACTATAAGGACTGATGATGGTGGCTCAACAGTTCCTGTTGCCATGTATGGAGCCAACGTGCTCACATGAAATACATGTATCTATATAATTGGTAGAAGCAACAATCCGTATACCACCAGCTGAACATGTGCAACGATGGAAGACTTTCCAATTCACTTTTATAGAACATTTCACGTGCCTGGCGACTTCAGCCAAAAGTGCTACTCAACACTTTGTCACCGATGTCAAACGAGAATCTTGTCTGCATATGCCTTTTGTCATTGCCGAGCGACTTGAAGGTGACCCTTTGCCTCCTATCACAAGGATTACATTCACTCGACAAAGGCTTGAGGAGAAGGCACATGTCCACCTATACTCCCACTTTTCACCAATGAAGAGGGCACCAATGGATGACAACCACTGTCCAACACAAATAGTTTGAACTACGTAGACTTGTTCACCAAGTTATTCACTACAAAATCTGCCGATGCTGGGAATTGGTCCCACTCATTCATGGCACGGTTCACGTAGTTATGGAGCATGTGCTCGAGAGTGCAATCCATGCACTGTGTTCTTGCGTTTGTTTGAGGATAAAACGTTATTGATATTTGTTCATCATTGCAGAAGTACTCCTACATTGTTTGTTACCATTTACTAGCAATCCTTCTATCTTCATCGGAGATTATGTGCAACGGCAAGCCATGGTACTTTACGACACCATAAAAGAAGACACGAGGGGTCTCCTCTGCGTTCACATCAATGGTTGTAGGAATGAAGTGTGTCATCTTCGTCCAAAGTTCCACAACCACTAGTCTTGCATCTTGGCCACGGGTCATGTCCAGAATTGAAGCAATGAAATCCATACTGCCGCACTCCCATGGAGTCCCACAAATGGGAATTTGTTGGAGGATTCCAGCAGACTTTTTTATACTAGCCTTATTCCAAAGACATGAATTGCATGTCGTGCAATACTTACGGACATCAAAATTCTGTCCTAGCCACCAATACTGGTCTGAGAGTACATTCCTGGTCTTTCAAGGTCCCATGTAACCTGGGACCGATGGGTCATGGAACTAGTAGATAATCTTCGCTCAAAGCTCTCCCGAGTCCAGCACAACTTGTTCTCCATGACAGACGATTCTTGCATCTTCCACCAATCCATCCTTGTCTAGATTTTGAGATTCTTGAAACCAATATTTCACACTATAACACATCCGGATCATGTTTACGAAACCGTTGTAGTGGATAATCCCTCAAGGTTGTTTCTACAAAGGCACAAAAGGATTTGGTGTTTGCACTATTGCTGTCGCAATGGACAGAAAAAAGAACTCATTGACCTACGTGGTTACCTTAGTTTCCACAGGCTGTCTGCTTAGTGGATCGGCCACATTGATGCGTCCTCGCTGTTATTTGGATGTGAACAAGAATCGGCTCAGGAATTTGCTCCAACGCACCTATCGTCTTGATAGGTTTGGTTGTATTTGGAAAAATACCACTGGGTTATAATCGATCATGACCGTCACACTCCCTTTGGAACCCTCGAGGTAGAAACGCCACATCTTAAAAGCGTGAAGTACCGCAAGGAGTTGTTGATCTCCAATCGTGTACCGCGTCTTCACGAGGATGAGCTTCCAAATCTCACACGCAACTGGGTGACCATTCTGCATGAGTATTTCTCCAAGTCCTACTACCGACGTATCACACAATACCTGCCACGATTGTGATGGGTCGGGTAGAGCTAAGACGGACGCTTTGGATAGAAGTTCTTTGACTTTGAGAAAAACAATCTTGAAAGAAGAAGTCCAATCCCAATCTATGTCATTTTGTGCGAGCCTTGTTAGAGGCATTACCAGGGTCGAATACCCTTTGATAACCCATCGGAAATAGTTTCCATGGCCAAGGAAAGACCAAATATTCCTAGTAATTTTTAGGCGTGGCCTGTCCATGACAGCTTGGACCTTTTGTGGTTTGACGCGGATCCTATCCTTGCCGACTATGTGTCCAAGGTGTTTGAGTTCATCTTGTGCAAAATTGCACTTGCTCACTTTTGCATAGAATCACTGTTTCTAAAGGATTGCGAGGACTTCATGTAGGTGTTTTATGTGCTTTTCCATGGATTTGGAAGAAACCATGATGTTGTCTAGGTAAACTAAGACAAACAGGCCAAGTTTATTGACAAAAATTTGGTTCACGTCTCCTTCGAATGTTGTCTAAGGGTTCGTTAGCCCGAAGCATAAAACTTGGAGATCTTGCATAATGGTCAGGGTCGTCACCAATAAGCATGTACGATAATGTATCTCGTTTGGAGATGCAAGGTTTAATGGGCAATGTTGGTCAGCAAATGTAGAATGAGGATCACGAAGAGGAGAGGAAACAACAGAGAAAAGTGAACTCGTCAAAAACTCAAATTCTTTTCACATCCTCATCTGAAAACATGAACCCACACCGTGATCCACCCTTTCCCCTGAGTGGTCCCCATTGACATCACACACGGGTGGGGAAAACCTGTCCCACAGCCCTGTCTGTTACCATGTCCGGGCCCATACTGCAATTGCAGCCTTGTCCACGGCCTTGCCTGCGGCCTCATGCTGCACCATCTCCACGAGGTACCAATGCTGCCGCCAATGCCACAACCCCTTACCCACCACCAGCAGCCTTTGGGCACCAGGCCCTAAAGTGGGCAGCTTGAATGCAGGTTTGGCAGAGTCCATCATGGAAGGTTGTGTTACGATATTCATGTGGTGCCTGCAGCTTGTCATTGTCGCGGTGGGGCTTGTTTTGGGGGCCTTGTGTCCAGAAGCCTTTTGGCTAGAGGGTTTTGTAGGCTACTTTCCCTTGTCCTTGCCTTGCTGTCCGGCCGACGTACTAGTCCCTGTAGCTTGCATATGCATTTTACACCCTTGTTGTACACGCGCGTTTGGTCGTATGTCAGAGTAGCACTTTGGGTTCATTAAATGCACTTCGCTCATGTAGTCAAGAAACTCCCTCCAGCTTGTCCAAGCATGGCCAGTTGCCATTGTGGTGGTCTTTTCCTTGAGCTTCTAACTGACTAGACCATCATGGAAGTACTCCAATAGCATACACTCCGGATAGTGGAAGGCTTGGTACCTATGACCCACGGTGAATTTTCGACTTCCTCCACAAGTGCGGTAAACTTGCTCAAGTAGGCTTTGAGCGAGCTATCCAGCGATCTGAAGTCCTTGACCTTGTGGAAGACACACTATGCCTCCTCACACTTGGTGTACTTCTTGGGCATGATAGCGCACGAGGCCTCGCACGGCATGGATTGCCACTTAAGGTGTGGTTGCTACGTGCCCAACTCCTTGACCACATACTTGAAGAGCTTATCCTCATGTCGTGTCATGGCAAGGTTGCCCAATTGATCAAGTGGTGCATTGTGGACACATAAGATGTACTCCATACGATTCAGCTAGTCGATGATCTCCACGCCCTTCCAAAAGATCTCCACACTATGGAGGAAGGACGTGTTCATGAGTGGCCGCAAAGTTGTCAAGGTAGGCAAGTCATTGCTGCCACCGACGGTGGCATTAGCACATGTGGCCCATTACGATTGCTATGGCATCTACACCCGAGTCACTCTCTATAATGCGCTGTTGACGTTGTCGCATTAGCGACTTGCCTCATGAGCAGCCAGGCGCTACAGCTGTTCATCATGGTTGAGGTCCATGATTCTCTGCACAATGTGGGCCTGCAGGTTGGCAAACGCAAACTTGAGCTCTGGTGCTGTCAGAGCATCAGTGATAGCCTACAAGGCCTCACGATGTCCGTGCACCTTTATCCACTTTGGGAGGGTACGGTTCGTGGACACGCCTCCAAGGAGTCCCACCTTTTGGATGAAGCTTTCATCAACGACGTTGCTCGAGTGGATGTTGGTCTATCCCACCGTAGCCACATCATTGGAAGGAGGGTCTACCCCACTCCTCCCGGTGGTGCCGCACCTCCGCCATCAATGTTGATCTTGAGTCGGCCCACCGCCTAAGCAGCCACATCAGGAAGCCTTCGACGGTCATTGGGGATTGCCTTCACGGTGATATTGTCTAGCTCGTTCTCGCAAAAACTTCACAAGTGGTTTCTTTTGGTGCCTTTGTTGCTCGACAGTCTCGATGCTGCTAGCAGCTTTGGGCAATCCAGTGAAAATCTTGCCCTTCTTTAGAGATTGGCTTGACTTTGTTGCACAAGATGGCGGTGATTGTGATCCTCATCGCCAATGCCATTGTTGGGGTCGTGCTCTTTGTCACATCTAGTGGTCCTCCTCAAGTGCATCTTCCATCGCATGGGGGTCGTCCACGTTCACATCGGCGTGCTTGTCGAGCACTTTCTCGGCTTTCGTAAGCTTCTTGGTGTCACCGAGTGTAACAAGGATTGCCTTTTTTTACGGTTGCCTTTGGTTTGGCTACCGTATTTGCAACAGGGACGTATCTAAACAATGACCTCATATTTAAAACAATGTACAATATTTGTGTTGGGGAGTGAACAGATAAGTGAACATCGATCGTTCACCGAAATTTCTCCATCTCATACAAACACATTTGGTCCTTTAATGTTTGACAAGGAATGTACTTGTGGGCTCTAGTCACATGCATTTATGTCTACGATTATTGATAAATCCATGGATACAACAATACACATTTTGGTACACTGAATGTGGAGTGTGTGAACATAGGGTGATAAACTATACCTCGGCGGCCGCTCCCAAGGTCCGCCGAGGTTTTGTGGTGAGGTTGTCACCAGCTCACCCTCGTTGGTCTTGGACGGCCCAACACTGGCCATTACGTCCACCATGCAACTAGCATGCGAAGATCGTTTCTGAGGGTCACCCCACGACCTCAGGGAGAAGTCGCATCACGGAGTCGACTTGCTCTCATGGTTGGTGAGGCAATTATAAGCTTTATTTCTATCTTTCTGGGCTGCAACGGTTGGCACAATCACGTGGTAGAAAAACACTATTTTTCCATGCTGCCACAGTCCGCATAATCATGTGGATTTTAAACAAACCCCTAATTCGTGACTCACCGCACTAATAAAGCTAAGAAATCCTATAATTATAAAGCAAGAACAAGTTGAAAAACTACAAGAATTTGAGCACCGTTGGAAAAAGGGTGAGGAGGAGGACGAGGGTCACCTCTTACCAGGATTTTGTACCCTCTATATGCTCTTTCCTCACTAATCATGTCTTGTACTTCTTTTTCTTGTCTTTTGGCCTTCCTTGGCCTCTTCCTGAGTTCTCTTGGTGCACCTTGCGTCTCCTTGGAGGTTTCCTCCTTGTGCTCCATGGCAATGGGACGGCCTAAAAAAACTATCAAAGTGCCACCTTCCTCTTTTTTCTTTTTCTCCTGGGTCGTGAAAGTCCCTCGTCTTGGACAAAGGCACTACCAGTATCTGTGGTTGAAGAAGAGGGAGAACCTTGAAAATGAGGGCAAAATGGTTTTTTTAGGTGGGCACTCCCCACCCGTCCAAGAAAAACACACCTAGTCCCCAAGGGAGTGGATGTAGCCAAGAGGAGCTGACAAAGAAAAATAGAGCTCCCCAAGAGCTTTCTAACACATTTTACGGTGCTTAGAAGTTATAAGTTTTAAGCTCGTATCCCTCTCTGACGTCTAGGCCACTACCACAACTGCTCGCGACGTTTTAAATCTCTCGTAGCCTTAGGAACCGTTGCACACTTGGTCGCGGGGGTCGTCTTGCTCTAAAATCCATGGCAACGGGTCGAGTCTCTAGCTCGTGCACTTAGGTCGTCGTTGAAGTTCGCAGAATGGTGCCCAAAGCCCGCTCGAGGGGCTTTCCCCTCCCGTTACTCTCGGGGCAATCGTCACTGATGACCCATGCAAGGAAACTTGCACATTTCAAGTCCCCAAAGGCCCATTTCTGTTTGTACCTCACCCCCTCATTCGCGGTCCCAAACAAGGGGTGGTATTCATTCAAACTTGTGAGTTTGCATGATTTTTTACGTAGGAAATTCAAATTTCATAAAAAACAAACTCAAGTCTCATTTTTTATGCGATGACACAAGATGGTCTCGTGCGAGGCACTTCCGGAAATTTTGCGCTGGTGCTCATATTCCTCTCGCACATCACTCTCTCGCTCTCAATCCCTTGCCTCGATCATGTGAAGAGGTGGGGTGGAGAGAGCGAGGACGAGGGCCTTGGCCCTTGAGGCCACAGGCATTGGCCCTCAAGCCCTTGCAGCCTGTTGGTCGCGGATCAAGGCACCAGCTCAATCGTGGACTGGTGGCTTGCCTGCGGGTGGCCGGCCTATCACTTGATCGGCCGCCGGCCACCCAGCCAGCTGACCACCGGTCGGCCGGTAGCCAGCGGGTGGCTGGCCACTGGCCAATCCTCGCAATAGCGTAAAATGGCTTGTGACCATCCCCTTGCTATAGCGAGGTGGGAAGACCAAACCGACCCTCGCACTACAAATTAAATAGCCCAAAAAGGGGAAATGTTTTGTTACACAGTAGAACAACAAATGTTTTCAAACGAGATCGGGTATTCATGCACACTTTATACATACCCTACTGATCTTTAACTTCGATTTTTTCAAAATTTCTGTTTATGTGTGCTTTACTTTCGACCATGGTTTTTGCTTATATAGTTATTTGGGTGGGCCTCTAGCTTTTGTCGAACGAAAACTAGTGGCATTGGCTGCAGGCAGGCTTGCATCGGGGTTACGTAGTAGTAGACTGAAGCCGGGTTTAAACATGTTATCTGCCCTGGAAACGAGTTTTGCTCGACCTTCCCCTCCTGTCCTAGAAGTCGTCGTCGGTGAAGTCAAGTGCTTGCTTGCGATGTCCGGTATCTGTTTCGGAAAAAACCCTGGTTGCTGCGCGAAGTCTGTCCGATTTGCGCGTATTTCTCGGACTGGAAGTCGCTTCCGCAAGGAAAATCACGCTCAGAGAGGGCCTGTCTTCCGGACGCGACATAAGTGCTGAAAAAAATACCTAGAAAATTCTCGATGGGCTGTCGGTGGACAGAAACACCGACCGCAGACAGAATTGCCATGGCGGAAGTCCTTGTGCGGCGGATTTTCTGACGTCAGCGCTGATTCTTGGATACCGAACCGATTGCATAGGGTTACTACGTAACCCCAAAAACGTGATCCGAACATTCGACATCGACACTGTTTGACACCGCAACTACAAGGTTGCGGTGTCAATCAGTGCGAGTCTGACGAGGCGGCTTTCCGTTTCTCGCGGAAAACCGCCTCGTCAGACTGGCGCGTCACTCTCGTCAACCCATTGGTTCATGTCTGCGAGCCAGACATGAACCGATTCTATGGGGAAATTAGTCCAAGCACGATATCCTCTAAGTATTTTCAGAACTAGATAGAGTAAACACCTGGCTTACTGGAAATTTATTTTTTGCCATCTGTTGTGAATTATTTATGTGGTACCTAACTGATTCGACTAATTTCCATTTTCGTTGAGCAAACTAAGAAAAACAATATCTAATATCGAAATTAAAGACCAGTAGGGTACATCGTTAAATATGTCCTTTTTTGTACTTACTATCATTGCTACTGTAGTGGAAGTCTTGGACACAGCAGAAGGGACTCGTTTAGAACCAATCAACCCAAATTCATATTCTCCTTCAATAGTGAATCCTTTACATAACCATACACAATGGACTACTTAGAAAATTGTTACCTTGCTGGTAATGAAAATGTAAACCACTTCTGGAAGAAAACAAATCCAGTGTATCCATATGCAATTCTTATCAAAGGGTTTTCATGTGGACTCTTCTTTCATGGATGTTTACAATTTTTTTAGAAAGACACATGCAAACAACAATGTTTGAGGGAAAACAATTCTTACTACAGGAAACATTTTTGTGTGTGTGTGTGATTTCAGTCAATTGCCGTTAGAGCTCACAATTCTAGGTCATCAAAATCTGTGGAGCATTCTAACCATACCTATTTGTGGCTATCTAAAAAAAATAGTCTTTAGACAACTTCTTTAAAGGAACACTTAGAGCTGGAAGGGGAAAAATGCCCTTGGAGGCATTGATCAAGATGTTTAGTTTGATGAGAAGTTGTTTCTCTGGTTTGCTTTGAAACATCATTCCTCTCTGCCATTCCCCAATTCCAGGAATTTAATGAGTAAATTTACAACACAGTGTGTAGATGAATGGCGCAATTGTGTACTACTTGATTTTCAACAAGAAAATTTCCATGAAACTCACCATGCTCACTTGAGCACACATCCACCGACATCAAGTACAAGAACTCTACACGTTTGCATGTACTCATCCTATTTACTTGAGCAATTGCGAGGAGGAAAGGAGATCCGATTTGGGCTCACTATACCATATCCCACCCCCCTCAAGCTGAGGTGTGAATGTGGTGAGTGAACGTGGAAATGCACGACACATGACACGCAAGTGACCAAGCGGTGTATACTAGTGAACAGGTCAATTCAAACACAGACATCTGTAGGCGTGCCATTGGATGCAATTTTTTTCAAAACCCTGCATTTTGAGCTCACCCATTGATCGGCACTGACTGTCGATCTGGATGTACATGATATCACCTTTACAATATCAAATATTCTTAGTTATTGCTGCAACAACAATATGTCGTTTGATCACTCATCGTGTTATCCTCCGACGACACATAGGCACTAAAAGAATCGACCATCCAAGTGCCTTATTCACCGATTCTTGCTAGCATTCGACCGCGGTTAGCGTAGAGGCCCAAAACCCAAGCAATCAATAGGGACATTGGATAGTTTGGGAATGGGGAGGGTTGGCACAAATCAGCTTAAAGAGAAAACCGCTATTGTGAGCAGCTTTTTGTTGGATATTTTTTCAAGCATACCTATGCCAGATAACTACCAAAATGATAGCTTATCTTAGTGCCTGGTGAGTTTGTTCAATGAGCTGTTGAGAATTTGGAAAGCTTTAAAACTGGCTCCGGGTGAATTTCAGCTGATTTTCCTGGAATTCGTCAAAATTCAGGTAGTCAGATGTTGAAATCTGCAACATATCCATTTGAACCTCTGTGTGCTGAGAATTGATCCAGCCCGATAGAAAACCTCACCTGATCAATCGCGAGTGTGGACGCGCGATCAGTTAGGCCACCTGACAGGTCAAGTGTGGCCTTTCCACGCGGTCCATGGGACCATATGGACATGTCACTGCGTGCTCTTAACACGTGCTTTGCTCTCTTTTGACTTTCGCAAAGTGAGACTAAGCAGGCTTTGGCGTCCAGTGTGGTAAACCATATGGTTTTGGATGTGAAGGGTTGTGGAAACAGTTGTCATCCTATGTGTACGTGAATGGCATTGAGAAAATGTACTCGATCGGAACGCGTCATCCTTTCGCATGACACGTTCCGATCATCGTTTTGCGTTTCCGCAGACACCGTCGAGTGTGAACTCGCAAATTTGCAATAGACATCGGAACGCGTCATCCTTTCACACTGGAATGTTTTTGTTTACAACAAAATTCGTACACACGATTGACGTCGAAGTCACAGAAACAAAGCTAACCTCCAGATTTCATCAAATATATTTGAAAGCTACACAGGGACCTGTCAATTGGTGATCATCGAGACAAATAGTTTCAGCTCTTTCACATGGAAATTTTACATTGCAAAACAGTGACTGCGGCTATCTGGTTGTCAACCCTCGTTGATTTTCACGAGTTTTCAGGTATTTTGACAACTTCATGTGGAAACCAACATAGTTGGGTTGACAGCGAATATCGACGAGTGATACGTTCTTCTACATTTTGTTTTCTTCTGCCACATGCCGTTGACTAGCCGGCATTTTGCCTTAGATAGTGTACGGAGTCGTCTATTTGTGTACGGTATACTACGTGTTGCACATTGCATCCGAAGCACACTTGGTTCCACATGTGGAAGTCAAAAGAAAGCAAAGCAATGGTTTGAAGATGTGAATTGTTGAACCATGCTTCGCACGCAGGGAGTCCAACAAATACGAACAGTGATGCGGGCCAGTATTTTGTAGAGATGAAATATTTTAAGTTTTGAAAATATTTCATAGAAAAGGTTTGACTATGCCAGTTGGCATGGTCAATTATAAAACTCATGTGGAGGTTGGAAAGGGACAAACCAACCACTAGGGGCTTGTTTTGATTACCAAAGACAAAACAAGGAAAATCGAACTTATGCCCCCATACCACATTTCGCCTACATGGAAATGTGTTAAAACCTCGCCATATTAGGTGAGAGGTTATTACCGTACCCTTAGTCCATCGGCGACTTCCTATTCATTGAATAAAACATACTCGAACGGGCTCTTGACGAAAGGAAAGGAGCACAAAATGAAGTGGGAAACACAACGGACAGACTCGTCAAGATAATCATAACTGTAAATACGAAAGTATTGCGTAACTTCAAAATGTCGGTCTTGCTCTATGACGACGCGACTTGGGTATGACCCGTAAGAAGAGGGGACTCGGTGAAGTCCGAGGTCACTCCTCAACCCACTCGCGATTGAAACACTGAGAGCTTCCGTGTTTCGACGTTACCTATTTAGCAGATTTCTACATATTCCCTAAAAGATTGTCCTCACATGCACGTATTGAACCGATATCGCAGAAGATCAGCAAGCAAACAACCCCGACCGCAAACATTGTGACTGACACACGAATTTTGCTCTGAATTTATTTTATTGCCAATCTACGTTTTTTGAAACATATAATTTGGCAAGATGTAATGAACAGAACAATAGTTTAAATCAAATTCACCAGGAAGTAGGGTACCTACCGGTTGAGCGACAGTACCAGTTGAGCGACACTGTTGGTCAACCGATCGGCTACTGTTTTGGCTGTCGGTACAATGGCTGTTAAGGGCTTAAGTGGCGCAAGTGTTTGGAGATGAACTCTCCACAGTATATTTTTGAACCAATTCCAAGAGTGTTTTAGGACTATCCTGAGATTGGAAGGTAAGAAATGGTCTTTACCTGCTAAGTCACACACTTACACATTGGTTCCCGTCCTCAATCACGAAACTCTTCTCATTTATCAACATCCACATGTACTCTCCTCATGCACTATCTCTTCACATTCCTCCACTCTTACCTACCGTGAGCCTCACACGTACAACATCAAGCACTAGTGGATTCTTTCTCTCTCATGAATCTCATTCATCCTTACACCTCTATACCCTACTGAATTTGAAATTATATGACTTGGCACTCGTCAATTTATACATCTTTAATTTCGACGCCGGGTTCATTTCGTCTTGTTTTGCTGGAATTCGTCGAAAGGCTGTGGGTGGTACCTTAAATTCGTCGACCGGTTTGGGTCAATTTTGTTCATTTCGGCGAACACGCAAATCTATCCAAAGAAACACACGAGTATGGTCTAATTGCCCCGCGCGCGATCTGACAGGATTTGTGACAGGTCCACAGGTACTGGTACACGTGGTCCCATTGGACCGCGTGTACCTGACACGCAGCCGCGGTATGCTGCTCTTTTTTTTTGTGTGTGTGGCTTAGACAGCCTTAGAGGTGAGGGAACCTATGCTGCACCCTTGGGGTCTTAGAAAAGATCCCTCTGGCGAAAGCTTTCAGTCAAAAGACTGTGCTTTATGTGACGAGTCACACCAGTTTAGGTACCCACAGAGGAAACAGAGTCCTGCGTGGGTGATGTGGGAGTCTCACCCACTAACCCTCACCCCTAAGGGTACCTTCGCCACGGGTTGTAACCCTATGGCATGGGGGATCAAAGCTAGATTCTACACTAGGCTTTGATGTACCCGTCCCCCCGAGGAGGTAGATGTGTTAAGCCAGTTTTTTTCAGCGTTGGGTGAACAGCAAAACAATGTGGGTGTAATTTTTTGTCAACCTTGCAGGTGTGTGACATGTGAGTTAGCTGTTGTGTTATGTTGATTATTCCTTTAAAGTCGCGGTATGCTGCTTGACATGCGGTGATCACCGAATGTCAAGCGACGCAGTAATCCGGTGATTCAAATCACCGTTTGGTGTTTTGAATTGCTGGACCATGGAGCATGACACCGGAGTTGTGCAATGTTCAGAAAATTATGAGAAGATGAGTCGCAAAACAAAATACACATGAATCTATGAACCCAAGGACGAAACCTGTATGGTGGCACTTTGAATTCGATTTTTGACTTCCACAATTATTTAAATGCATGTGTGAGTTTGAAAAAGTACACAATTCGGCGAGGTAAAAAAGGGTTGAAATCGAGTTTATAAGTCAGTAGAGTATAAACTTACACATGCACATTCACCTTGGATCGATCCTTTACACTGTCCACCAAAACAAATCTTGGCAAATTCACCACAAAACTTCACAATTAGTGCATACATTTGTACAGAATCCACTCATTGACCCATACACCTCCGAACCTTATACACAAGTACACACCCCTATGCACACAACATACACTTGCTTTTCCACCTCTGCATTCAATCCACACATGCACTTTCACCTCACTGCCCCCGTCCTACCTATCTACAACGTTACAAACATGGAAGTTTACAAAAGGGTGAGTTTTCACTTTCAATATACTCACTCTCTTGTACACTTTCTTATCTGCTACCGTATTCTTGCTTATATTTGGAAAGTGATCAATGTATGTTTTTTTTGGGTCAGACCCATTTATTTGTTCCGACTCCTTAGCCACTGGGAAGGAATCTTGATGTACCTCTTTCAATTGTGTTAAAAGAATGTTTGGGTCCTTTCAATTCTTGGCGTATGGAAAATTGGTTCATTGCTGGTGCGCCGGCAAGCAAAGTGCGTCACGACCAGCATTGACATGTTTGCGTAGATAAGGCAAGGGAAAATCCATTGAAACGTGCGTGATGGAATGCACGCGTACGTTGTTAGCTTGTTGGCCCAGTGGTTTTGGGTTTGAGTGATGTGCCATCGAGTTCTTTGGCTTTGGCGGCATGCGGCCCGGATGGTCGCACCATAGCAGTCATTCCAGAAAAACATGACCTGCACATGGGTCAATACGGTGTCCAATGGTGGGCTCAACAGGTTTCATGAGAAAAGGAAACTGAAGCATGTTGAATGTACACATGCTTGCCTGAATGGGAAACATGTCGCCGTCCAAGGAGGATGTGACAACAACCGTGAATTGGTGCTTGTCTTTGGCGCCAAAGGTGGCCACTTCTTTACTCCCAGTGGGTGTCCAAGTCTTGCTCCTTGACAGAACCACCATGACACCAGTGTGATCGGCGTCGAGGATATACTCCGATGTCATATTGTATCCCACTACAATCCCCGCAAGGCGGAGCATTATGTCATAAATCCACATCTCGTATTTGGGAGTCAACTTTTGGGCCGTCGTTGCCCGCGTGCACCACGACTATCCCAAGTCCTCCGTGAACTTGTGCACCCACATTTTCCCAAACAAGATGGTGCCCCGGTTTTCCCACAACTCTTTTGGACAAAAGTCCTCTACAATGGGCCGCCAAGGAGCAGATTGGAACTCAAATCTCACAAAGTCGCTCCAACCGAGTGACTGCCTCATCAGCACCGGTTGGATGGCGGTCACGGAAGCCGCGACGCCCACGCATTCCGAGAGTAAGAGTGGCATTGGGGCACCATCGAGTAGAGGTTCCATGGGTGCCTTGTGGATTGCGTCCATGGTGTGCGGCCGTGGAGTCTTCGTACCGTGCTCATACCACCCATAGATGGTGGATTACACAAGATTTTCATGGGCAGGCAACGCAGAGACGTAGGCAGGGGAAAAGAGAGTCACTCACGGATGCACGCTGACGGCACTCACAGCCTTCTTGAACGAGTCGTGCTTTAATGCCTTGGTCAAGAAGTCAGCTTGCTGCCGTGCTGTCTCACCCCACACGATACTGATGATGACATGATGCAACAACGAATGCACATAGTGATACTCAACGTTGATGTGCTTTGTGCGTGTGTGATGCATGCCATCATTGTCGGCGATTGTCATTGCACTCTCACTGTCACAATGCAATGTGACGGATGCGACGGACTGACGCAACTCAGACAACAAACGATGCAACCACACACTCTCACACGCGCCCGAGGCAAGGGCCAGGTACTCAGCCTCAGCAGTGCTGCTTGCAATGCACACTTGCTTGCCACTGCGCCAGGACACAGCTGTGCCACCAATCAGAAAGATCCAGCCAGTGCAACTCCTAACGTCCGGGCTGCCAGCCCACTCACTGTCGGTGTAGCCTACCGCAACAACAAAGGGCTGGCGGCGGAACATAAGACCTCGCTGAGGAGTCGAGGCGACATAGCGTAGTACTCAAATCGCGGCCTCGAAGTGGAGGTGACTCGGCTCTGAAGGGAAGTGGGCCAGGAGGTTGACAACGAACGTGACGTCTGGGCACATCGTCGTTGCCAGGAACATCAGTGACCCAATGACTCGCAGGTACGTGGTCACGTCAACTGACTCCCCCACAATAGCTGGGTTAGGACTCTTCAGCTTCACCAGGCCATCAGGTGACATGGGTGAGGATGCGGTCGGTACGAGTGGCAGGTCTTCCGCAAAGCGGGTGGACAGAGTCTGCACATAGGCAGCCTGGTGGATGTGCAGAACACCCTGGGAGCGATCATGCTTGAGCTCCATGCCTAGGAAGACTCGGGCAGATGTGAGATCCTTCATGTGGTAGGCGGCGTGCACCAAGTCCTTGACACGCTGGATAGCAGCCGTGTCTAGCGACGCGATGAGGACATCGCCGACGTAAACCAGAACAGCAATGAAAGTCTGGCCTCGCGGACTGACAGGTAGTGCGGGGTCAGCGGTGCTGCGCTGGAGCCCGCCGCAAAGGAGCGTGGTCTTGATCTCCTGGTTCCAGCACCGAGGTGACTCTTTCAAGCCGTCGAAGGGCCTTGCGCAGCCGCCCGACTCTCCTAGTGCCACCGTCGAAGCCTAGGGGTTGCACCATGTAGAGCTCCTCACCCTCCAGTGAGCCATGGAAAAAAGCGTTGCTCACGTCCATCTGATGCAACTCCCACCCATGCTAGGCAACCAGGCTGAAGAGAGTCTTGCTAGTGGAGAACCGGCCAACTGGGGCAAAGATCTGGTTGTAATGGACCCTAGGGATCTTGGCAAACCCCTTGGCTGTGAGGCGGGCTTTGTACTTGTCCATGGACCTGTCGGGTTCTTACTTGCGCCGAAAGACCCACTTGGCGCCGATGGCCTTCCAACCTGGAGGAAGGTCGACGAGGTTGTACACGTAGTGATGTCCGATGGGAGTGAGCTCATCGACGCAGGCCACGTCCCAGTGTGCGGCCTCAAGAGAGGCTCGTGCCTCGCGGAGGGTGGCTGGGTCCTCCGGGCGTGCTGTGGAGCGGACTGAGAGAGCGTGAGCATCTTGAGCTCTAGGTGGGATGCGTGCAAGTGTAGCGACGACAGTGTGCCGATGCTCGTGATGAAGCATGGCGTAGCCCACTACAGAACAAGGCAAAGGTCTGCAATGATGGCGGAGGTGCATAGGCCCAGGGCTTTGGTGCCACGATCCACACTTACGACCGTGGGAGTGGAGGAGACAAGTGGAGCCACAGGGGGTCGATGTGCTACGGAGCGCGGTGCCACGATCACCAACGGCCTTAGTCGGAGTCTGCCGCCTCGGCCACGTGTGTAGCGTGGCAGAGCAGGAGATGGCACTGAGTCCGACGGGCCAACGGAGGCGGACGGGGCTGCTGGCTCGGAGGGGCCAGCGGATGCAACCAGGGCTATAGGCCTGGAGGGGCCAGTGGACGCGACTGACGCTGCCGGCCCGGAGAGGCCAGTGGACGCTGCTGGGGCTGCCGGCACGAAGGGGTCATTGGACACGACTGGGGCTGCCGGCTGAGAGGGGCCTGAGGACGCATATGAGGCCACCGGTCTGGAGGGGCCAGTGGACGCGACTGGAGTTGATGGCCCCGGGGGACCAGTGGGCACGACTAGAGCTGCAGGCGCGGAGGGGCCAGTGGACGCGACTAGGACAGCCGACCCGAAGGGGCCAGTGGATGCGACTGGGGCCACCGGCCCGGAGGGGCTAGTAGACGCGACAGGGGCTGCTGGCCCGGGGGGGCCGGTGGATGCTATAGGGGCTACCAGCCCGGAGGGGTTGAGGGATGTGTCACCCGAAAGCATGAGAACGAGGGACGGACTCACCACTCCCCCACACGACGGTATGGACATGGACGAACCGGAGCGAATGAGGTCACGGGGAAACAGGTCCTCGAGGAAGAGGGCATCGCGGGACTCGACGATGCAGTGCCGGGATAGATCCCAGAAGCGCCAGACCTTGGACTGACAAGAGACATCGAGGAAGGTGCAGGGACGGCCGTGGGGGTCAAGCTTGCTGCCCTGATGCGGGGCGGGTAATCATAGAATGGCCACGCAGCCCCAGACGCGAGCCGGGCAGAGGTCATCGCGCTGACCGTACCAATGCTGGTACGGCGTGGACTGGCGAGGAAGGGGATTCTTCGAGACCCATGTCATGTAGGCCATGGCTTAAAAACAGAAGCCATCAAAGAGACCAGACTCGACCCGCATGGTGCGGACGAGGTCGGCCATGGTACGGTTCCACCGTTCGGAGACACCGTTCTGGGCAAGCGTGTAGGCCGCAGACATCTCATGATAGATACTGCGGGAGGCAAGAAAGGTCGTGATCTCACCCATGTACTCACCATCGCGATCGGAGCGAAAGCGGCAAAGAGAGCGACCACACTGGCGCTCTACAAGGACAAGCCATTCTTGGATGGCGCGGGCGATGTCGTTTTTCTACCGAAGGCAGAAGACCCAACGGTAGCAAGAATAGTCGTCAGTGAGGGTGAGGACATAGCAACCATGCTCTCGGACATACTCGGTGGGGAAAGGGCCCATGACGTCAGAATGGACCAGGTCAAGAGGGGCGGATGCAGCGGAGGAAGACAAAGGGTATGTGGACTGGTGCATCTTGCCCTGAGCGCAATCAATCTTCTGCTAGCCCCTATGGCACTAACAGTGCCACAAAACTCTGTGGGGCACGCGAAAAAGAAAGTCTCTGGGTTAAGGTCGTTGGTCGGCTGGGTGCAGAGCATGCTATCGATGACAGTAGAGTGGACGTGGCAAAGGTGGTGGTGTAAGAGGCGGGTGTGCAGAGCAGAGAGCGTGCTGGTGACAAACACATGGCCTATGTCGGCCGACAGGGAGGAGACTGAAGGAGAGGAGGATAGACGAGGTACATGCCACAGGTTGCCAAGGGCGGTGGCATGCAGTACGATAAGACAAGACGGACGCAACGACACAGTGCCAACACCACGCGCGTGCACAACGTCCATGCTCATGCGGTAAAGGGTAATGACCGATAAGAGGCTAAGTCGAGACCAGGGACGAAGAGGACATCGCTTTGAAAGACATCACCGGCAGGACCATGGAAACAAACGCCACCAACACTGCAGATAGGCAACACCTGTCTGGAGCCTGTCCAGACACCGGAGACATCGCCAACAGGACCGAGCATGCTAAAGGCCTCACGGGAGGCCGTCATGTGATGCGTGGCTTCGGAGTCTATGATCCAGGTCTCAACAGGGTCCTGGACCGGGGTCACCAGAACGCTAACGGTCACATGGAAACAAGCAAGAGACACGGACGCGGGGGAAGGAGGCGCGAACCAGGACTGCCAATCATCAAGCCATACAAGGTCGTCATGGAAGGGGGTAGAGAAAACCACGGGAGACGATGAGACAGACGAGGAAACGGGACACGATTGTAACTCAGTCTTAGTCATGCAGGGCTGGGTAGGAGAGCAGGCAGCAATGCAACTCGCACTTCCCCCGGGGGGAGGGCGAGGCAGGCCAAGCTGGAGCGCGATGAACTACTCCAGCTGACGCTAACAAGAGGACAGCCCAGGAGTGTAGACCGAGTGCGGAGTGACGGCACCGGAGCCCGGGTAGGAGGAGGACGGTGCCAGTGAAAGAAATGGAGGTGCTGACGGCTGCTTATGGTACTACTGTGGCTCGGGTGTGTGTTGGACTGGCGGAGGTGTCAGAGTGGCGGAGCTGCTGGACGAGGTCGAGGCATCAGGGCCGGCGACAGCTACGGCGGCAGAGGCGATACGGTGCTCCCGCGGGCAATGCATGGTGGCGATGACCCGCGCCTTGTCCATTTAGAGAGGGCATATGTACCACCCGTGCCAGGGCTGGCCACAGTTGTGGCAGACCGAGCCAATACCGCTGTACCCGGTCGACGGCTGTTGCTGCTGCGGCGGCGGACCCTTGCCTTTCTTGTTTCGGCGCTTCTTCTCCCCCGAAGACAATGAGGTAGCTGCGGCGGGGGAAGCGATGGGCACGGAGGCAACGGCAGGGGAGGCGACGGCAGGGGAGGCGAGGGCCTCCATGCGCTGGAGTCGGGACTCCAGACGAGCTTCCTCAATCCATAGGAAGAGTTTGTATGCCCAAGGCATGAGGTTGCCCTGGGCCGCCATGGTGGAGAGGACAACCTAGGAGTAGTGCACAAAGATGCCCGCGTACGCGTCCGTGGCGCCGCGCTTGATGGTTAGGAGTGCGGCCAAAGGGGGTGGGGCAGACTTGCCAAGACGACGAAGGATGTCCTCTGCCCGCTGCCACTAGGCGGTGACCGTCTCGGTCTCCCCCATGTGCAGGTCGTTGAACTCCCGTAGCAGGCGGCTGTCCTTAATCCTCCCCATCGCCTGTACAGCGAGGCTGGTCTCGGCCTCACTGGACAGGCGATGGGGACGATTAAGGACGTATCACGCGGCTGTAGGATCTGGGGTGGTGCCAGTGGCAAAGTCGCCGAGGAAAGGCTCTAGGGCCAGGCGTGAAGCCGGAGGGGCGATGTGGACGAGGGCACGTGTGGCGCGACCAGCGTCATACAACTGTTCGGCCTGCGTAGGGTCATACGGGAGGGTGTAGTTTGCCCACAGGCCCTCACCCTGCACCCAGATCCGAAAGCTGAGCTCCCAGCTCCGGAACTGCTCCCCGGCCTGAAGCGGCGGAGGCGGCGTCACAAAGTCCATCTGCCTGCGGCCGGCACCCAGAGTGGGACCAAGGACGAAGGTCACCATGTGCCGCTGGCGCTAAGTCTGCTGCTGCGCTAGGTAATGCATGGCGACGGACACAGCAGGACTTGCGTGTCCTCGAGAAATAAATGGTGAAAGCATACTGGTGGCAGCGTGGGAGGTCAATAGCTGCAGCGCTACAAGCTGTTGCGTCAAGGCGGTGAGCTGTTGCTGAAGAGGAGCTAGGGGGTTAGGGTTGCCGCCAGCGATGCCAGAGGGCTACTGATACTGCTGCTGCCGTTGCTGCTGCTACTGCTGCTGCTGCCGCTTCTGCTACTGCTGCTGCTACTATAGGAAAGGGGCCCTGGGGGTCCCCCCAACAGAGGAGGACCCCTCGTTAGAATCGTTAGTCATTGTGGATTATGGTGTCTCTCTTCCCTCTTTTTTTGTCTCTTTTGTATGCTGCTGATGTCAGCTGTGATGTCAGCCAAGGATGGCTGACGTGAGTAGATGCTACTGCGGTGTGTGCAGGACTACTACTTTGTTTTGTTTTTTGTTTTGTTGATGACGTTAGTAGTGATGTCAGTAGTGACGTTAGTGGACGGCCGCTGACTTCAGCAACGGTTGATGTAGCCGCTGTTGTACGGTTGCAGCCGCTGTTATTGGTCTTGTTGCTGCTGTTGCTGCTACTGCTACTGTAGTTAAGGCTGTTGCTGTCGGTGTTGCTACTGTTGCTGCTGCTGCAACACCTGCTACTGCTGCTGCTGCTGGAAGGGTGGGGATCTTGTTTTTCTCTTTTTTCTTCTTGCTTGTCATTGCGAGCTTGCTGCTCGCTACGAGCGACGAGCTGCGAGCAATGAGCTCGCTGCTCGTTGCTCGTTGCGAGCAGCAAGCTCGCTGCTAGCAGCTCACTGCTCGCAACGAGTAGGGGGCTGCAAGCAACTACGGCTGCTGTTGCTTCTGGCTGGTGCTGCAGCCGCTATTGCTGATGTTGCTACTGCCGGCGGTTGCTGGTGCGAGCTGCTGCTGCCGCTGGCTGCTGTTGCGGGCTGCTGCTGTTGTGAGCTGTTGCTGCTGCCATCTGCTCTTGTGTGCGGCTGCTACTGGCTACTGCTACCACTCCTCGCTGCCGCTGCAAGCTGCTGCTGCTACTGCTGGATACTATTGTGAGTCACCCCTGGATGACGTCGCCGCATGTGTCGTCGCCAGCAAGCGCCTGGCGTGGCCTGCTGCTCACTTCCTCGCGTCAAGCGTGGAGGTCAGTGCTGCCAGAAAATATCCGGCAGCATTTCCCCTGGCCCAGAGGCCGTGGGAAAAATTCTGAGGCCACCACCAGGCGGGCCAATGCTACTGGAAAAAATCCGGCAGCGTTTCCCCTGCACTGGCACGCATGGAGGCCCGTCGGTGTTGTCTCAAACCTGTACGTCAGTCTTCTGCTACTGCTGCTATGTTCTGGCTCTGATACCAAGACAGAATTACGAGGCAGCAGGTTGGGGCAGTTGCGTTGTTGATGTAGCGTGCGGGCTTCCACGCTCGCTACGTAAGTCTATTGCCCCCTCAGTCTGCTGCTCTAGAGACTAAGCCTGGAAGCTCTGGGTTTGTTACTCAGATGTGCGCGAGCCAGTGTTAGCGCCAGAAAGCAACTGGAAAATGAAAGTAACAAATTAGGAATGAAGAATGAGCAACAATGGGAGAACCCTCCAAGTTCTAGCTCCCCCCCACTAGTGTAGAACTTGTTACTCAGCAAACAAGCCAATCAGAAAATAGTCCTAGACCTATTTTCCGGTAGGCAGGGTTTTCTCGGTGAGCCGTGCCAGAGGCTCGACAGCCCAAAACCTGGGCGTCGTCCGTTTCGCCTGAAAACTGGACCATACCATAACACCAACGCTGCAAACGCAGTCGTGCGGTCAGATTCAGCTAGAAAAATAGCAGCAAAGAGTTATGGCTGCCCGAACCCAGGCAGTGCCTATGATAGTGAGTGATGCCAAACAGGTCCACACAGCAAGAGACATGGACCCTAGGCACAGCATGATGCTATAGACGCAATGCCACAACCAGAAATAGCGCTGGGTACATGTAGATAGCATCTGCAGTGGCAGTGACCGCCAGTGGCCCGACCGCCGAGGAGGCCTATCGATGGAGCTGAGCATGTTGCCAGAGGGAGGAGGCTCCAGCGAACTGTGAGTGGGCCTCAGCGTACGTCGGCTCCACCGAGCGACACTCCGTCGAGTCTCACTGTCAGTCATATGGATGCCGATGTACACAAGTACACAAGCCGGGAGGACACAACAGAGTACTATGAGAGATGCACGAAAACCAACAACTGTCGTTGTAGTTGCTACCAGCACTCCCATCTACTTCTTCCGGTGCCCGGACTGCTGTCGCTGCTGTAGCCTCTGCAAATGCTACTGTTGCTTCCATTGATGTTGCTATTGCAGGTGTTGTTGCCCGTGCTGTTGGAGCTGCCAATGCCGTTGTAGGCGTAGTTGTCGTAGTCACTGTTGCTATCACTATTGCCATCACTGTTGCTTGTCGTTATCGCCACCGTCGTTATTGTTGCTCCCTATCTATTGCTTGCTATCGCAGTCCCAACTGCTATTGCTATAACTGTTGCTGTTCCTATCGCTGTTGTTGTCATTGTGGTTGTCTCTGTCGTTGTCACTATTGCTGATATCGCTATGATTGTCGTTAATGCTGCTACTACCACTATCGCTGCCACTGCCACTACCGCTGCTGCCGCCTCTATTATTGTTGCTGTCACTGTTCTTGTCACTCTTGCTATTGCTGTCACTGTCGTTGATGCTGTTTTTGTTGTCGTTGTCGCTGCTGGTGTCGTTGTTGCTACAGTTGTTGTTATCGTTGCTGATGTTGAAGCTGTCGTGGTCATTTTTTGTTGTTATCACTATTGTTGTTGACGTCGATGTTGTTATCGTTGTCCCTGTCGCTGTCATTGTCACGGGCGTCGCCTAGATAGAATTCATTAGGACATGTAGGCCGATGAAAAACTTCCATAAGCCATGGGTGTGAGGGGAAAACAGTGGAAGCCAAATGTGGCTAAGTCTGAAATGTAGTAGGAACAAGGAGAGAGTACAAAGAGCCCTAGAAAGAGCTTATGTATTGGGAACTAGCGGCTAGACCACCAGATCCCGTCATCCCAGTCGCGCCAAAAGGCACAATCTGGGAATACATGAAACCACACAAAGGAGGTTCCCAAGGCACCGGAACAGTCAACCGTGTGCACGGGTTACGACGGACGGGAACATGTGAAAAACGTTTCAAACACATCTAGACTTCGAGACACCGGCCCCACGATATGTCAGCGAGGACGGCTTTGATTGCTGGGAAATCATCTTCCAGATCTGGGCCACCTCAGAGGGGGTATGGCCTTACTACCAGAGTCTGTATTAGGTTATAGATCGTGCTCAGGTGCTGACAGTGTCCATGGCGATGCATGGACTCCTTTACCTCGTGTCACAAGAGACTGTTGTGGAATTTTGCCCCTTTCTTGTTGAGGCCGGGACAGGCGAGGGTGCTGATCCACGTCGGGGCTAGGACCTGGCATTCTCCCTGCTTGCTACAGAGACACATGCCACTCGTGTGGCTCACATTCCCGCCTGCAGGCTCGGCGGGTCTGGGACCCATTGAGCCCGCAGCCGATTACTGGCCGTGGACCATGTACATCTATACGTGCCTTGGGACCTCAGGAGGTACACAACTGTGGGCACTCCACGTTTGCCTTGTGTACGCAGACATCTTCTTGGGATATAGCGACGCCATTCTTGATCCCTTCTCCATCTTCCTCTAGCTTCTTCCTTCGGCGCATCATCTCTTTCTCCAGGTGATTTCCATCTGCAAGGCAGCAGTGGTCCATCAGGAGAGCTCCCTTCCTGAAGGAGTAATCGCATTGCAAGCGACACCCCTCTTGCAGCACACTCCTCCGTTCTCTGGCACAACCTCCTCCTCTCCTTTCACCTTGATTACCCCAACTCAGATGCAGGGTGTGGTAGCTGCTGCACATGGGAAGAAGGGGAGGAAGAGGCACAGTTCAGGCTAACAGTAGTCGCAGCAGCAGCAGCCATCGGCCTGTAGTAGTGGACATATTTTTCACTGCTACAACTATGGAGGCGCTCATCTCTACACCGATTGCCATCAGCCGCTCGACTGGACGTGGATCACTCGCGACCTTCTGGCCGCACACACAGAGTGGTCTGCGTCGAGCGACACAGTCTCTGGTCGCACGGCAACCACCACCGTAGCAGTTCCCGTCTCCCCAATGGCAAGCAATGGCGATCAGGATCCGTGCGACCACACCATTGGCGAGCTTCGTCACCTTATGGTGTTTCATTTTCAGGGAGGTGCAAGTGTGTTTTCACAGTCGGGTGGTTCACAGACTATTTTTTTTGTCTCTTCTTGTTGCTCGTGACGACTCGCGTGGGGGGGCACATCTAGCATGTGATGATGATGGACCAGAGAGTACCGATTGGATTCCTGACTTCCACCTTTGTGCCCTTCGTCGTTCCTCCTTGCTTGTTGCTCAGTGCCAGTCTGAGGCCAAGTATTCCATTGCCCGTTACACAGTGACGTCCTCCATTCGTGATGCCGGTGGCACCTGGATCATCGATTTCGGTGCCACTCACCACATGATCTGACGTCGTATTGATTTTTTTGTTCTCTGTCCTATTGCGTCTATCTGCTTTGTTTGCATCGGCTCTGGTCAATCACTACCGGTTCAGGGTGTTAGGGTTGTGTGCTTTGATGGTCCGTCTGGCCCCTTGTATCTCTCCGAGGTACGTTTTCTGGCTGATCTTGAGCTCAGCCAGTTTTTTGTTTGTGCGTCCACACTGATGGGACTCTCTGTGGAGCACACTATAGACTCTGCGACTGTGACTGTTGTTGATACTTGTGCCATTGTTCTCCGTGCCTCTATTGTGGATTATTTGTATCGCGTCTCTCGGATTTCTCCTTCTCCTTGTTCACCTTCCGCTTCTGCTTGTGTGTTTGTCACTGGTGTTCTCTCGGCTGAGCACCCATGATTGCTGCATCGTTGCCTATGTCACATGGGCTCAGATTCTGTGTCTAAACACATTCGGACACAACCCGCACTCTGTCTTGACGCGGCCTCTTTCAAGAGGCCGCCCAAGACCGACTGTCGTTTTTGCACTCAGGGTAAGATGCATCATTGCACATATCCTGACTCCCGCTCTCGAGCACTTCGCCCCCTCGAGTTGGTCCATTCAGACCTTCTTGGTCCTCTTGATATAAAGCCTTTGTCCAATTGGGGCCAATGTGTCCCGACCCTGACCGACGACTTCACCCGAATGCAGAGGGTCTAGAGCCTGTTCCAGAAGAGCGAAGCCACTCTCGCTGTTCGCCTCTGGCTATTGATGGCTGAGCGTCAGTCCCGCCACACGCTGCACAAGTTCTGCTCGGATTGTGGTGGAATGTTTCTTGGCGAGATGGATAGTTTCTTTACTGAAAACGGTGTTTTTTCACTAGGTCTCCGCTTGTGCTACTCCTCTGTAGAACGGTGTCTCTGGGCACTCAAACTGCACCATGGAGGATGCGGTTGTATGCGGTCCGAGTGCTGTCTGCTTGAGTCCTTTGTGTTCAAAGGATTCGCCTACATGAGGTGGGTCTGGAACCGCCTTCGGCATGGTTCCCTTCGGGACCACGTTACACCGTACGAGCTCTGGTTTGGCCATCGTGCCGATCTTCGTCTCGCTCGTGTCTGGGCTCCGTGGCTTATGTGTGGTACACCGAGGACCAGTAGGGGTCCAAGATCTCTCCTCGTGGTCGCTTGTGTGCCTTTGTGGTCATATCCCCACGGTCAGAGGCCTGGCGCTTTTGGGACTACGCTCTTTGTTGCATTGTCGAGTCTCGCCAAACGCTCGTCTTTTAGTCTCTCACCTACCGTGACCTGACCACCATCATGTCGATGGCTGTCACACACGTTCCTAGGTGTGAGGCTTCTTTACGGATGGGGGAGTCTATGCCTACAAGCATCTCTCGTCCAGCTGATGTGTCCGTTTGAGCCCCCTCCCCTTCTCGGTCTCTGGCCCTTGATGACCGAGCGATCATAGCCGTCGGTCCAGAGACATCTCCCGTTCAACCCGTTTCTGCCCATTTTCCTTTGCATCCAACAGGCACACATGAGTCTGTACCCATGCCCACCAACACTCCTGCCTCTATGCATGAGCTCGCCTCTACTCCTGCTCTTGCTGCCTCCCTCACACCAAGCCCTACATCCCCTGCAAGTTTACCAGAATCTCCTCACACTACATCACTGGCTCCTTTGTCGCAGTCACCACCAGATGTGGTCGTGCACGCCTCTAAGCCTGAGGTGAGCTCTATGAGCCCACGATACTTGCGTGATCTTGGTGGTTGTCTTCGACCATTGGTCTCTGGAGTCCAACAAGCATCACGTCCCGCACCTAGGCGCTCCACTCGCAGTGTTGAGAGTGGTGACCCCGACACGAAGGCCCTAGGCCTTGGTGGCCACACAGATCGCACAAAGGTGCATCCCGCATATCCTATCAGACATTATCTGGTCACTCGCAAGTTCTACATTGCTTATGATGCAGCAGCGAATATTGTGGTCGTCCGGCCCAGCTCTGAGGCATGTGCACTTGTTACTAAGAGCTCTCCCTTGATGGCGCCTGATCCGGGGAAAGTGAGGGAGGCTCTTTCATCATAGGACGCAGGCGCATGGCACGCTGCCTGCCAGGATGAGCTTCGTGCCATCCGAGAGCACGGAGTTTACGAGCTAGTTGACCTTCCACCCGGGAAGAAGGCTATTCAGGTCAAGTGGGTCTTTCGTAAGGAAGTGAAGCCGGATGGTTCAGTGGAATGCCACAAGGCTAGTTTGGTCATCAAGGGGTATTCCTAGATCGGGGACGTTCATTACACTCACACCTTTGCCCATGTTTATCGCATGATCTCACCTCGCACTCCCTTCGGTAAGGTGGCTCAACATGACTGGGAACTACTAGATGGATGTGAATAATGCGCTCCTCCATGGCTCTCTGGATGAGGAGATCTTTGTGGCCCACCCACCAGGCTTCGAGGACGGTGACAAGGCATGGCGCTTGCACAAGTCCTTGTACGACCTCCAGAAGTCTCCTCGGTGCTAGAACCAAGAGATCACAGGCACCCTGACTCACGTGGGATATGCACAGAGCGCGGCAAATCCCTCTCTTTTTATGCGATAGTCACTTGAGTGGTTCACCGCCATCCTGGTCTATGTGGATGACCTCCTGATCACGTCTCCCTCTATGGAGGCCGTAAAGGAGGCCAAGGCGGTCCTCCGGACTGGCTACAAAATGGAGGACCTCGATCCTGCAATGGTGTTTTGTAGCATGCGGATTGTGCAAGACTGTAGACCTCAGACACTTCTACTGCATCAGTCCCAATACACACATGTTGTAAGGAAGAGTTTCAGCGATCTCTTTGGGGCAGTGCCCACAACCTCCACACCTCTCACACTTGACGGACAGGATGCCCTAAAGGTGGATGACCCCACACAGGTGGGGAAGACAGTGGACGTGACCTTGCACCTCCGTCTTATTCGATACACCTGGCCACCATCACACACTCCAATATCGCCTTTGCCGTCAACCCCTTCATACGAGTGGTGTGCTAGGTGGTCTCCATACCGTACCTCAAGCTCTGCTTTTGGCGGCGGTGTTCAGTGGTTCTTGACGACTACATCGATAGCGACTGGGCGTTGAGTCCAGATGGACGCAGTCGTTCCTGCTCCGTGGTACCGTTGTAGCCTGGCACAACTTGAAGCACGGCTGCATTGCAAGTTGTTTGTCAGAGGCAGAGTACATTGCTCAAGGTGCAGGGGCTGCTAGGGAAGTCTGGTTGCATCGCCTGTTCCTTGAGCTTGGTCAGTCAGTGCCCACCGTTGTGCTTTGTTGCGGAGACTAGAGAGCTTATGCCATTGCACAGAAATCTATTGTTTTTCATACTTGCGCGAAGAACATTGCAGTTGAGCACCATTTCGTGCGTGATCTGGTGGAGCAACACATGATCTCCGTCATATGGGTCGACACTGACATGTAGCGTGCTGGTTACATGACAAAGGCACTGGCTTGTGGAAAGTTTCTCGTGGCCATTTGTTCTATCGGGCTTCACCCTTTGCTTAATAGTGGTTGAGTGTGGGGTGTGCTTGCGTTACGCCAATCTTTGCATTTCTTGTTCCACTCCTACCAGTTCTGCACTATTACGGACATGCGTACCATCGGGTCATGGGAGAGCGTTGTGATTCGTGACATACCCGTCAAGCTGTATGGTTTACTATGACCACTCGGCCGTGTCCATGCCCGAGCAGATGGCTCGAGTCCCAGGCTAGTGCATCTCCTCATGGAGGATCTTTTTGGTGACCCAACTCAGGCCTACGATGCCGGATGCAATTGGAAAGAAATTAGGGCATGCAGGTCCATGCAAACACGAACATGAGCTCTGTGTATGAGTGTAATGCAAAACACCAAAAATTTGGCTGTCTGGAATGCATAACATGAAAGAACAAGGAGAAAGCACAAATGAGCCCCTAGCAGGCTTATGTAGGGGCGCCGGTAGCTAGCCGCACCGGGTCCCGTCACACCCATTGAACAAAACAATTCAGCGAGGAGAACACACTGCATACACTATGAGAACAACAAAGGTGGTCTCCTTGAGGCACCGGAACAGCTCTTCGAGTGCCCGGGTCTCGACCATCGAGAAAACATGAGCTGTGCTAGAATAAAATTCATAATTAGCGTCCAGACATCACAAACGGCTTTCCGAACATCGAAAGCCCTAATTCAACCATCGGGTCTCCTTGTCACACTGGTACAGTCCACCGGGTGCGCGTGTCTCAACCCACCGAGACAACTCTCCTAGCTCCCGACAAGCCCACTGGGCTGCCAGAACGCATCGATTGTGTCTCGCCGGAGCTGTCGTAGTTGCTGGAGAAGTCTTGACACACTCCGAAGGCACGTCGTGTCATCATGCTCTACTCCACCCTATACCACCAATGTGGGGTAAATGGGTAATCAATCGGCTGCGGTCGTGACGGGTGGATGCCACACAAACCAACACTCCCCCTGGCTGACATAGCCGTCAGCGCTAGAGCAAATGAACAAATCTATGGAACAACAACGTATGCCAAACCACAATCTGCACCATGCAAGCACACATACATTCACATTTGCCGCTCATCCACTCACAGAGGCTAGGCCCGCAGTCCCCCGAGAGCATAATGAAGGTCACAAGGTCTCCTCACGACACATGTACATCCCACCATGTGTCCGGGTCTCGACCATGAGAGGAGTCATGCACATCATACACAAGTCAAACAACAAGAGGGTCTCCTCGTGACACTAACGGTACCCGTGCCCGGGTCTCGACTCCTGCAAGCAATCTAACACGTGTCCGTATGCCGGTCACAATAGCATCATCAACCAATACACATGATCACACAGGGATGTCCTCGTAACGCGGGTGCAACTCACCACGTGTCCGGGTCTCGACCACTATGAGCAATCCAGCTTGCATGCACTTGCCACATACAGTACAGCCACACACCAAGACACACGATCACATGGTCTCCTCGTGATATTGGTACACCCACCAAGTGTTCGGGTCTCAACCAACAGAGTGCTACCATCCACATGTAACTGTGCAGGCACGTGGCATGAGCCATACGCCGGCTGCTATAGTATTCTCATAGCAGAACATGGACCCCTCGCCATGCATCTCCCATGATGCCATGTCAAGCCGAGGTCCACACGAGGGTCTCCTCATGACACTGGTGGTACCAGTGCCCGGGTCTCGACCCCTACGAGCAATCCAACACGTGTCCGTATGCCGGTCACAACACTCCCCCTGGGCAGATGAACATGGTGGCAAAGTCCTGGATGGAGATGCAACTACCATCGCTGAACAGATCCTGGGCGATAGATCATGTGGTCTCCCATCACACAAAGATATCTCCCCCTGTCACGCACAAGTTTGCTACCACCCTCAAAGATGAAGTGGTGTCTCTGCCTACGGCTCCTCATGTCGCCCCTGTACCACCTGGAGTGTACCAGTTGTCGTGTGACTACCAAGAGTCCCAACTCACAATCTCTCACCTCTCCTCTCTACTTCGATGCATCTGTGTATGCTTGAGGAAGGGAATGGGCGAGCAACACACAACCGTGGATGAAGTGGGAGAGCTGGCCTTCAAGGCGGGATAGAGCACCCCGAAGCACCAAGGTGCAACACTACAAGAGGAGGAGGGCTGGAACGACGAACCCAACCACCACACATAGACAAAGGTGATGATAGAGCAGCTGAAGCAGATGCATGAAGGTGCATGAAGGCAGCAATAGAAGAAGGAGGAGCGATGATGGAGTCGACAGGAATGAGGATGGTGGAAACTGAAGGCACGCTCACCTCTCGTGTGACAGTGTCTCCATTGGACGTCATGCTCGGAGCTGGTACAAGATCCTCCCCGAGTATGGGTGTGCTAGATGCCCGAAGCGGCAAGCTCGTGTCGATAGTAGTGGCTCCCTGCTTTGATAATCGCACCTATGCTTGCATCACCTCCCGTTGTAGCATCTCTACACGCTCCTATAAGTTAGCGTAATTTGCCTTGGACATGTGGAGGTGGCCCATGTCTACCTTGCGTAAAATCAACTCTGTGTCACTGGATGTTTTTCACGCAGACTGTAGAACTCATAACTACAGCTCCATTTGCATCTCTGATGTTGAAGACGATGGAGCCGATGCTGCTTCATCCTCCTAGGGGTCAACAAAACTCGCAATATCCTGAGATGCTGGACAATTGAACGCATTTGAAGGTGTGAAATCCTGACCGTAGCTTGTGTACATCGTACGAGGAGGAATGAGAAGTCGCGCGCTGAGAGAGAAGGAGGATTAATCAGAGTCCGTGGAGCATGTCGAAATGTCGTCTGTGTAGGTATTGCCACTCTCAGCGTCGATGTAATCAGTAGGGTCACAAACACGTGAACCCGAGAGGGCAATACTCAGCTCCTACTGATGAGGTAACTCCATCTGGGTGGTCGGATTTGCTCCACTGTCCTTGACTGCCGGCGTAGTAGACACAATTGTGCAGGACTCCGGCTCGACGATGCCTGTCAAGGTGACCAGCAAGCGTGCTGGTGATCGTGCGCCGTCTCGCTGAGAAGAATGGTCGCTGTCACGTGCTTGATAATGGAGTGAGGACCACCATTTGACTCCGTCATGTGTGTCGCTACTCCGTCGTGTGTACTGGAATCTACTGACTCTGGGAACATGGATGACTCCTCACACTGAAGTAAGTCATCAGATAGCGTTGATGACAAGGTGGAGCCCACTGTGTCTGTTACAGCACATGTCTGAGTGATATCTCTAAGAACTGCTACTCTCAAGAATGCCTCAACCTTTAAAAGACCAGCCGGCCGACTCTGCTCATGCACTACGATCGCTACCGGGCTGGTGTGAGCCTCATGCGCCAGGGCCCTTAGAAGCCCAAAAGGGACATCTCGATCCACACGTGACTCTTGTGCCACCATCTGGCCGCTACCGGTTGGAGTCGCAAGTGGCACCGCCCGAGGACGCTGGGCCTGTACTCCTCCTGATGCAACCTGCTGCTGTAGAACGTACAGCTCCTGCCCCACCGTGGATGTTGACCTCGATGACATGCATGTCACATGCACAACAATCTCGACCTGACTGGTGTGAGCCTGCTGCACACACTTCCCCAAGAGTCTGGTAGACGCATCCCGATCCGTACAAGACGCCTGTGCCACCGTCATGCAACTACTGGTCGGAGCCGCAAGTGGCACTGCCCAGGGACACCGGGTGTGTACTCCTCCTAATGCAACATGCTACTGTAGAACGTCTGGCTCCTATCCTATTGTGGATGTCGACCTCGATGACATGCATGTCTCATACACTGCAATCTCCACCGGACTGGTGTGAGCCTGATGCACAAACTCCCCCAAGAGTCCGGTAGATGCATCCCGATGCGTACGGGACTCATGTGCCACCGCCGGGCCGGCACCGCTCGGAGCCGCAAGTTGCACCGTCTAGGGACATCGGGCCCGCACTCCTCTTGATGCAACCTGCTGTTGTAGAAGATCTAGACCCAGCCTGGACGTGGAAGTCGAGCTCAATGACACGCAAGTATCCACCATGAATGCCATGTCGAGATCAGACTCAACGTCATGTGCTGTCATCATATCATCTGGATCTGCATGAGCTGACGCTGGAGCACCACAGCCCTGCGGTAGTGCGGATCCTATTGCTACTATCACAATAGGCAATGTACAGTGACCACACTCTCCCTCCACTGATACAGCAACGAATGCCAAGGAGGTGGAGGATGTATTAAGACTGGCATGAGCACGGCCCACGGAACGTTGATGCTGATGTCGCATGCTCACACGACTAGAAAGACTACATGAAGACATGTCATCTCGAGGTGGCGTCCTGGTAGCAAGAGAGTGGAGGATCAAGAGGATGTGGCAGTTCGGGACTGGCTAGCAGGTGGAGCTGAAGGGATACCATCGGATGAGAAATGAGCAGATGATGAAGGAGATGAGATCAAAGAGGTTGTTGACAAACTAGTAAAAGAAGCACGCTCGGTGACGATGAGGTCACAAAGCCGTTGCACCATCTGCCTCAGGCCGTGGATCTCAGCGAGTATGGTCGCTAATACTGGCAGATCCGCATGCTGTGGAGGATGCATGCTCAGACGACGTTGAAGCCAAGGTGGATGCCAACTGTGAGGTTGCGTCCAGCAGTGACGCCAACCATGACATCCATCACCACAATAGTAGTAGGCAAATGCGCAAGGCGCTTGCTTAGATGTATGCGTACTCATCTCGTGTGTTGGACGATGGATAGGTGCCGAGGGAACTTACTCCCGGTGGTAAACACCAAGCCACGGGAGAGGATGACACTAGTAGACACTGTCACCCTTGTAGGTCACGGCGTCGAGGCTAGCAAGTGTAATCACACGGGACGAGCGGCATGATCAGAGGACACCCGGAGAAGGGAGTCTCACCAGCTGCGACTACTTGTGCTGCTCTCAGTAAAGGAGAAAAAACTGTTCCAAGAACAGAAGATGTGGCGGCTGCAGGTGTGGCTGCTGCTCCAAGCGGTAGAAGACCAAGCCTTCGGAGATGGAAAGCCCCAAAAATGCCATCGATCCTATGGATTGAAGTGCGGAGACAAATCCACGAACCCAAGAGAGACGTTGGTCCATGACACATCTTAAAGAGGAAGTCGTCGTCGACAATGATCCGTTGTCAGCTCGGAAAGGGAGACTGCAGGTGCTTCTGCAACTGCTCTGCACTATGCAGTTGTCACCATTCCACTGCCATCGTTGCTGCTGCCGTAAAAGGTGCTGTTGTTGCTATGGTTGTTGCCACTACGGGTAATTCTGCGCTGGCTGCTAGACGGGTTACGTCTACGGTTGTCGGTGGCACGCATTTCTTTAGTGTATTATTTGTTTTTTGTTTTCTTTTTTTTCCTTTTTGTTCTTCTCTCTTCTCACCCTCACCCCCTCCTCTCTTTTTTCTTCTCTGCCATTACCCCCACCTCTATTTCCTCTCTTTCCCCTCTTCTTACCCTCAACCCCCCCCCCCCCACTTTTTTTCTCGCAACTTCTTTTTTTTCTTCTCCTTCCCCCTGTTCTCGATTGCCCCTGATTTGGGAAATTGAGAAGATAAAGGAGGGGGGAAGAAAAAGGTGGGGGGTCCAGCTGGCCTCCCTCCCGCGCACGCTCGCTTGCTTGCTCGCTTGTGCAAGTGAGCGGTATGGGTGGAAGGGGGGGTAGGCCCCTCTCTCGCCGTCGGCCCCCTATGTCGGTTGAGCAACGGGGCCGACAGAGCTGAGGGGGCTCACGTGGCCAAAGGGGGCCCCTCTGAGGGGGCCTCCCCGAGGGGGCTCGAGGGGGCCCTTCTGAGGGAGGGGAGAGGCCCTCACAGGAGGGCTGCAAGGCCCTCCTCGCTTCGATAGTAGGAGCTGCGGTATTTTGTGCAGTTGTTGCCGTTGCTGCTGCTACTGCTGCTTTTGTTGCTTTTACAATAGCTGTGCACAATAGTTGTTGCTACTACTTGCTACTATAGCCGTTGGTGCTTGCTTCTGTGCGCCGTCGTTGTTGTTGCTTTTTACAACTGCCACTTTTGCTACTTGCTACTGCCAATGCTACTGCTGGTGCTGTGCGCCACCGCTGCTCCCGTTGCCGTTGCTGCTCCTGTTGTACGGCACAACAACTGTCGCTACTTCTGCTGCTTGTTGCTGCCGTTGCTGTTACTGTTGCTTTGCGCCGCCATTGCTGCCGCCGTTGGTGCCGCCGCCACTATTGTTGCTGTTGCTGATGCGCGGCGTAGCAGCTGCCTCTGCTATGTTGTTGCTGTAGCCATAGGTGTAGCTACTGCAAATGCTACCACCCATCGCTACTGCTACTGCTGTTGTTGCTGCCGCCGTTGCTATGAGCGGGTACTCTGATGCTTCTTCTACGGTACGGCACAGCAGCTGCCAATACTACTACTTCTACTGCTCCTAATACTGCCAGTGCCGCAGCCGCTATTCCTGTTGTGCGTTGCTCATCGCCCCTGTGGCGATCACGTGCAGTCACTTGCCGCTCCCTCACACTACTGACGGTGTAGCGCCACGCGGAGCGTTCTCTTTGAGTTCCACAACCTATTGCTGCTTCTGTTGCTCACACGCCCCCTTGTGGTCTGATACCAAGTTGGAAATTAATTAGGGCATGCAGGCCCATGCAAACACGAACATGAGCTCTACGTGTGACTGCAATGCAAAACGCCAAAAAATTGGCTAAGTCTGGAACGCATAATGCGAAAGAACAAAGAGAAAGTACAAATGAGCCCCTAGCAGGCTTATGTAGGGGCGCCGGCAGCTAGCCGCACCGGGGCCCGTCGCTCCCACTCAACCCAAACGGGTGAGTGGGAAGAACATACTGCATATACCATGAGAACAACAAAGGTAGTCTCCTCAAGGCACTGGAACAGCTCTCTGAGTGCCCGGGTCTCGACCACAGAGAGAATACGAGAAGTGCTAGAAACATTCAAAATCAACGTCCAGGCATCACAAACGACTTTCCGAGCATCAGATGCCCTACTACAACCATTGGGTCTTCTCGTCACACCAATACAGTCCACCGAGTGTGTGGGTCTTGACTTTAAGTTGTCATGTAGTTCTGTGCAGAGAGAGCCTCTTAGCTTGTGCTGATTATTCTCCAATGGCTACCTTACTCCCTCTGTGATACGTCTGATGCATTCTAGCAGCTCACTTCATGCGTGCATGTCTGATAGAGTTTTGTCGGTGGTCGAGACCCGGGCAGTTGGTGGTTTGTGCCAGTGCTCCGGGAGACCCCATAGAGATTGCCTGCATATTGTCTCTCACAGGTTGTACACTCCCTCTGTGGTCGAGACCCGGGTACACGGTGGGTTGTACCGGTACTGCGGGAGACCCAGCACCATCGATTGAGTCCTATGATTGAGGCCTTTTGTCGGACAGGTGTAGCTTGCATGTGGTTGAGACCCGGACGTCCGGTTACGTGTTCCGGCGTCTCGGGAGGCCTGAACTGTTGTGATTTGTGACTTTCTTGTACAGTATACTGTGACCACTCGGCCGTGTCCAAACTCGTGCAGATCCCTGAGGCGGGCCCTGGTGACATTGGAGGGATGACGGGCGACGGACTACCAGCTTGGAGTTGGCAGACTACCGTTCCAGAGCCCCGGACACTGCCGGGACTCCCTACTGTTTCTCTGCAGCCTGTAGTAGTCTTTCCGGCGGACTGGCCATGAGCCTGATTGGCATGTTTTTGCATTGCGTGTCCACCGTCTGATGATGGATGCATGCATGTGACCAGTCGTAGCGTCCGTCTTGTCATCCTGCACGTCTAGGTTCAGATGGCGTAGCATTATGACATGTGTGCGAAGAGTTATGGCCAAAACAGCGGTTTTGGGCCGGTTTTAGGACATCTCTTGGACCGCCGCGTGCGACACCCGCTGTGCGCCACGGCAGGTATTTAGGCCATGGACCTGTCATTTGTTATCCTTCTCTACAAATGCTATTGAAATATTCAGGCACTTTGCCTTGTGTCCCCTAGCCAAACTCTTACTGTTGCGTGCACGACATGTGACTGTCGTCATCGTCTGATCCGGCACTGACGCCTGGTCAACGGGAGTGTTGCTAGGAGGCTTCCTTACATCTTCTCATGGTATCAGAGTAGTGAGACAGTTCTCACTGAGTTGCGCAGCAGAGACGCAGCAGAGCAGCAGCGGTGAGAGTCACCGGTGCAGCAGATCTACTAGGGCCTGTTGAAGACAGCCGGTCGCCGTCGACGGAACCCACACCCATCACGTGAGACCGTAGCAGCGGCGTTGCCACCGTGCCAACAGTAGTATAGAAGCAAAGCAGCAGCAGCAGCGCCATAGCAGCAGGTACAGTAGCGCATGGCGGCTGCAGCGAGTGCAGCCGCCGTCCGCAGCCGCAGCAGCGGCCGCGACAACAGCAGCAAGAAGCGGCAGCGGCAGCAGCAGCAGAGTAGCAGTAGCAATAGCAACAGCAGCGCAACAACAGCAACGGTAGCCGCGGTGGCAGCAGCAGAGCAGTAGCACTTGCAGCAACAGCAGCAACAGTAGCAGCGTGCGGCGGCGACAACGAGCAGCAGCCGCAGCGCGCAGCAGCAGCTGCGGCATTGCGCAGCCGCTGCTGCCACTGTTGCGCATACAGCCACGCAGCTGCTGCTGCTGCAACTGATAGAACAGCTGTAGCAGCAACTGAGCGAAAGTTGGCGTGCAGCCTACGCGGAGCTTCCACGTAGCTGCCGCGGAGCGGCTGCACGCTCGCAGAACCGCGAGAGACAAAAAAAAGAGGGGAGGGAGTCGAGCCAACGTCAGCATTTTTGCTTGCTGACGTCATCAGGTCGTACTGACATCAGCAACCACCTGCTGACATGAGCACCATACTTAGCCAAATTGTTTGCCGGACAGTCAAATATTGCCAGCGTTTCAACTTCTCGAGAAACGTTGACGCTTTCAAAATCCGACAAACTTGACCTGTCGACCCATACTGAGAGGCGACATGGACTCATCGGACAACAAGGAGAAGGCGACAGGTGATCCCTCCTCCTCCTCCTCTGGGATCCTGAGCCCACGCTTGCAGGCCATTGAGGACCTGTGGAGCCAGCAGGTTGAGATGCGTCACCTACAGCGGGAGCACACTGATGCCATCCGTACGCTGACTGAGCTTCTACGTGGCCAGTCCACAGTCCCACGGCAGGTTTTCGAGGGAGCTGCCGGCGTCGCGGTCTCTACACAGCAGTCGGCTCAGGCACCCGTTACAGGAGCTCGACCTGACCCACCACCTCCTGACCTCCTAGATGATGAGCTATTCATGCCAGGCATGCCAGACGACTCCCCGGATCATGAGATTAGAGTTCTTCAGGACCGCCTCCGTCAGCTGCAGACGGGTACCAGATCTCCTTGGATTCCTACGGTGCGATCGTCACCCGACTATCCCGGTGACTATCCCCTTCCAGGAGTCTTCCCCGTCCCTTGTCCCCCTCGGCTTGCGGTTGCTCTCCCCATGGAGCGGCAACCCAAGGACTTTGAGACACCACCTCCACGGTACATCACTGAGGACGGCTTTGACTGCTGGGAGATCCTCTTTCAGGTCTGGGCTACTTCAGAGGACGTGTGGCCCTACTACCACATCCTGTATCATCCTACAGACCCTGCACAGGTACTGACAACAGCCAGGATGATGCGCGGACTCCTCTATGCCATGCCACGTGAGACCGTCGTCGACTTCCGCCCCTTCCTTGGCGAGCCCGGCACTGGCACGGGCGCTGACCCACTCGGGGGTTGGGATCTGGCCTTATCCCTGCTGGCCACAGAGACGCACGCCACCCGTGCAGCACACATTTGTGCCTTTCACTCTCTCCGTCAGGGGCCTGCAGAGCCTGCAGCTGATTACTGGCGATGCGCCATGCGCATCTACACGCGCCTTGGGACCTCCGGAGGCACACAACTGTGGGCGCTCAGTACGATGATGCTCGGAGTTTGCCTTGAGTATACTGAAATCTTCACACGGTACAGCAACGCTATACTCGAGCCCTTTTCAGCCACTCTGCAGCTTCTCCCTTGGGCCCATCAGCTCTTCCTCTAGGTGACTTCAGCCCGCGAGGCAGTAGTGGCCCATCAAGAGACTTCCCTTGCTGTAGCAGTCGTCGCATCATCCCTCCTGTAGTCTCTTTTTTCATCCTCCATCACTTACTCGTCTTCCTCCTCTTCGGCCCTGCCCACACCCACTCAGGCACAAGGTGTTGTAGAAGCAGCTCAGGGGAAGAAGAAGAAGGGGAAGCGTGGATCAGGTCAGCAACAGTCACAGAAGCAGTCATCCTCCAGTGGTAGCAGTGGACGTTCTGTTCACTGCTACAAGTGTGGAGGCGCCCATCGCTACATCGAGTGCCAGCAGCCGCTCGACTGGGCGCGGACTACTCCTGGGCTCCAGGCTGCACACGCCCTCCATTCCACGTCCAGCACGACATCCTCGCCATCCTACGGACGCGTGGCGGCCACGACTGCAGCTGTTCCCGCTTCTCCACCGACGAGTAGCAGCGATCCGCACCCACACAACCGCACCATCGCTGAGCTCCGACACCTTCTGGAGCAACACTTTTAGGGAGGTACAAGTGTGTTGTCATCGTCGGGTGGTCCATAGTCTGTCTGTACGTCTGTTCCTGTGACTCATGACAACGTGTGTGGGGGAGCACACTTAACATGTGATGATGATGGGCCTAACTGCACCGATTGGGTTCATGAGTCTCATCTTTGTGTCCTACGTCGTTCCTCCTCATTGACGGCTCATCGTCCCTCTGATGACGAGTGTTCTGTTGCCCGTTGTACAGTGACGTCCACCAGTCGTGACTCTAGTGGCATTTGGATCATCGATTCTGGTGCCACTCATCACATGATGTGTTGTCGTAGTGATTTTGTCGTTCTCGGTCCTGTCACGTCTGTCCGTTCTGTCCGTACAGGCTCTGGTCAGTCCTTGCCAGTCCATGGTGTTGGGGTTGTATGTTTTGACGGTCCATCTGGCCCTCTGTACCTTTCTGACGTGGTGTTTGTGCCTGACCTTGAGCTTAGCCTGCTTTTTGTGCGTGCCTGCACACTGACGGGCCTCTCTGTGGAGCATACCACAGACTCAACAACTGTGACTGCTACTGACACTCGCAGTGTTGTCCTTCGGGCCTCTGTCGTAGATGATCTGTATCGTGTCGATCATCCCTCCTCCCCTTGCTCCCCTTCCTCCTTCGCTCGATTTTTGGTCACTGGTGTTCTGTCTCCGGAACTCCAGCGATTGCTTCATCGTCGTTTGTGTCACGTGGGCTCCGATACTGTGTCAAAGCTCATTCAGACACAACCAGCTCTCGGTCTTGACGCGGCTTCTTTCAAGAAGCCATCCAAGACCGATTGTCTCTTTTACGCTCAGGGGAGGATGCACAGATGCACCTACCCTCACTCTCGTTCCGGAGCGCTTCGGCCTCTCGAGTTAATGCACTCGGACCTTCTCGGTCCTCTTCCGGTCGAGTCCTTATCTGATCAGGGCCGGTATGTTCTGACTCTAACTGATGATTTCGCTCGGATGCGGTGGGTCTATAGCCTGCGTCAGAAGAGCGACGCCGCCCTTACGGTTCGACTCTGGCTAGTGATGGCTGAGCGTCAGTCACGTCACACGCTGCATACTTTCTACTCGGATCGCGGCGGTGAGTTCCTTGGCGAGATAGACGGATTCTTTGCCGAGCACGGGATTTTTCACCAGGTCTCCGCTCCTACTACCCCGCAACAGAACGGTGTTTCCGAGCGCTGGAACCGCACCATGGAGGATGCGGTTCGTGCTATGCGGTCTGAGTTATGTCCCTCGCTTTTGAGGGCTTCGCCTACATGACATGGGTCTAGAACCGCTTCCCGCACGGTCCGCTTTCGGACCATATTACACCGTATGAGCTCTGGTTTGGACATCATGGTGACCTTCGTCTCGCTCGCGTGTGGGGATCCCTGGCCTCCGTGTGGTACACTAAGGACCAGCAGGGGTCCAAGGTCTCACCTCGGGGCCGCTTGTGTGCCTTCGTCGGCATTTCCCCGCGGTCGAAGGCTTGGCGCTTCTGGGACCCTACTCGTCGTCGCGTCATTGAGTCCCGCGATACGCTCGTTTTCGAGTCTCTCACAAACCGTGACTTGACTTCGATCACAGCACTCCCCGCCACGCATGTTCCTACCTGTGAGGGTTCTCGGCGGATGGGGGAGACTTCTACGCCAGAGAGCACCTCTCATCAGGTTGATGTGTCCGCTCAAGCCCCCTTCACCTCTCGGTCTCCGGCCCTTGATGACCCGGCGATCATCGCTGTCGGTCCAGAGACCTCTCCTATACAGCATGTTTCACACTCCACAGGTGTCCCTGCTTCAGCTCTTGCGCCTACTTCTGCGCTAGTACCTGCATCATCCGGCACTCCTGTCTCTGTGTCTGGTCCTGTCTCGCCTACTTCCGTACCTACGTCTGCTGCCACCCCTGCCCTTGTGTCAGGTCCAGTCTTGCCTGCTCCCGCTGTCATATCCAGCCCCGTGTCCCCCACACACGCGTCTCCTTGCACGGTATCACCAACCTTGCCTCAGCCTCCACCAGCTGTGGTCATGCCTGTCCCTAAGCCTCAGGTGCGCCCCTCGAGCTCAGGTTACTCCCGTGAGCTTGGTGGTCATCTTCGACCATGGATTCTGGAGCTCAATGAGCGTCGGGCCCCGCACCCAGGTGCCCCTCTCGCAGCATCACGAGTGGTGATCCCGACACAAAGGCCCTAGGCCTGAGTGTCCGCACTGAGCTCACAGAGGTACATCCAGCGTGCCCCGTAGGGGACGATCTTGGCACTCGCGAGTTCCATATCACTTGTGATGCAGCAGCTGATCTTGTGGTTGTCAAGCCTAGCACCAAGGCGTGTGCCCTTGCCACGCAGAGCTCTCCCTCCGTGGCGCCCGACCCGGGTACCCTGAGGGAAGCTCTCTCATCACAAGGTGCTGACGCTTGGCGAGCTGCCTACGAGGATGAGCTTCGTGCTATCCAAGAGCATAGAGTCTACGAGCTCGTTGACCTTCCGCCTAGGAGAAAGGTTATTCAGGTCAAATGGGTCTTTCGCAAGAAAGTGAAGCCAGATGGCTCACTAGAATGCTACAAGGCCCGCTTGGTCGTCAAGGTGTACTCTTAGATTGAGGGCGTTGATTACACTGACACTTTTGCCCCTGTCGGTCGTATGACCTCAGCTCGAGCTCTGTTTGGTGTAGAAGCTTAGTATGACTGGGAACTGCACCAGATGGATGTGAACAATGTGTTCCTCCATGACTCTCTGGATGAGGAGATTTATGTGGCTCAGCCACCAGGCTTTAAGGACGGTGACAAGGTCTGGCGCTTGCGCAAGTCCTTGTACGGCCTCAAGCAGTCTCCGCGGTTTTGGAAACGGGAGATCACCGGCACTTTGACTCGTGCGGGATATGTACAAAGCAAGGCAGATCCCTCTCCCTTCATCGTATCGACACCCGAGCGGTTCACAGCCATCCTGGTCTATGTCGATGACCTTCTAATCGCGTCTCCGTCCTTGGCGGCCGTGAAGAAGGCCAAGGCTATCCTTCAGACTGCCTACAGGATGAAGGACCTCGGTCCTGCATCGGTGTTTCTTGGTATGGAGATCGTGCAAGATCGCAGGCGCTGGACGCTATTGCTGCATCAGGCCCGATATGTACGAGTCGTGGGGGAGCGCTTCAGCGATCTCCTTGGTAAAGTGCCCACCGCTTCCACACCTCTTACACCCGATGGGCAGGATGCCCTAAAGGTGGATGATCCCACACAGCTGGGGGAGACAATGGACGTGACCTTGTATCTCCGTCTCATCGGATCTCTGATGTACCTGGCCAATACCACACGTCCTGACACCGCTTTTGATGTCAACCTCCTCGCTCAGTTCTCGCAGGCTCCTCGTGCTAGAGCCCTTCACGCGGCTGTGCGAGTGGTGCGTTACGTGGTCTACACACTGTACCTTGGACTCTGCTTTCGTTGACAGTGTTTGATGGTCCTTGACGGCTACACTGACTACGACTGGGCTTGGAGCCCAGATAGACGCAGCCGTACTGGCTACATGTTCCTGCTCGGTGGTACCACTATGTCTTGGCATAGCGGGAAGCAGGGCTGCATCGCACGTAGCTCTTCGGAGGCAGAGTACGTTGCTTTGGGTGTAGGGGTTGCTGAGGCGGTATGGCTGCAGCGCCTGTTTCTTGAGCTTGGTCAGTCAGTACCCGCCTTTGTGCTTAGCTGCGACAACCAGAGTGCTCTCGCCATTGCGGAGAACTCCGGTGTCTTTCACGCTCGCACAAAGCACATTGCGGTTGAGCATCACTTTGTGCGTGATCTGGTGGAGCAACACGTGATCTCCGTCATGTGGGTTGGCACTGACATGCACCGTGCTGATTTCTTGACAAAGACACTAGCTCGCGGAAAATTCCTCGTGGCCATTTCTTCTGTCGGGCTTCGGCCCATGCCTGAGGGTGGTTGAGTGTGGGATGTGTGTTTGTATCTCATCTGTTTCACACTCACTATTGTACTTGTCTCAGTGCTGCACGTGTATGCACATGCGTACCATCTGGTCATGGGGGAGTGTTGTGATTTGTGACGTTCCTATACAGTCTACTGTGACCACTCGGCCGTGTCCATACTCGTGCAGATCCCTGAGGCGGGCCCTGGTGACTTCGGAGGGATGACGGGCGGCGGACTACCAGCTTGGAGCTGGCCGACTACCGTTCCAGAGCCCCGGACACTGCCGGGACTCCCTGCTATTTCTCTGCAGCCTGTAGGACTCTTTTCGGCGAACCGGCCATGAGCCCGATTTGCATGTTTCTGCATTGCGTGTCCATCGTCTGATGATGGATGCATGCATGTGACCAGTTGTAGCGTCCGTCTTGTGATCTTGCATGTCTAGGTTCAGACGGCGTAGCATTCTGACATGTGTGCGCAGAGTTATGGCCGAAACAGTGGTTTTGGGCCGGTTTTAGGACAGCTCTTGGACCGCCGAGTGCAACACCCGCTGTGCGCCGCGGCAGGTATTTAGGCCATGGACCTGTCATTTGTTATCCCTCTATGCAAATGCTATTGAAGCATTCAGACACTTTGCCTTGTGTTCCCTAGCCAAAATCTTGCCGTTGCGTGCACGGCCTATGACTGTCGTCAATGTCTGATGAGGCACTGACGCCTGGTCAACAGGAGTGTTGCTAGGACGCTTCCTTGCATCTTCTAATGAACTTGCTTAGCTTTGCTAGACCATGATGCTAGTGTGTCACCGTATACTCTGGTTGTGTTTGGGGTATACTGGATGTTTTCCTGTCGGTCGAGACCCGGGCACACGATTGACTGTTCCGGTGCCTCGGGAGACCTCCAGTTTGTGGTTTCGTGTTCTGGGACATGTGTATTCCTCGTGCTTTTTGGTGTGGCGGGGATAACGGGGCCTAGTGGGCTAGCCGGCAGTCCCCAGTACATAAGCTCATCGTAGGCTCATTATACTCTCTCCTTGATGCTTAATTCAAATGTTTCAGACTCAGCCAAATCTTGGCACTGCTTGTCTCCCGCTCACCGCCACAGCTCATGTCTCTTCAAGCATGGGCCTGCATGTGCTAGACTCATTTTAGCAGGTCTCAACCCACCAAGAAAACTCTCTTAGCTCCCGACAAGCCCACAAGATTGCCAGAACGCATCGACTGCATCTCGCCGGTGCTGTCGTAGATGCTGGAGAATTCTCAGTACACTCAGGAGGCTTCTCGTGTCGTCGCGCTCTCCTCCACCCTATACCACCAATGTGGGGTATATGGGTAATCAATCGGCGTCGTTCGTGATGGGTGGAAGCCACTTAAACCAACATATGTATGCATGTGACTAGTCATAGCGTCCGGCTTGAGATCCTACACGTTTAGGTTCAGACGATATAGCATTCCCACGTGTCTGCGTAGAGTTACGACCAAAATAGTGTTTTTGGGCCGGTTTTAGGACAGACCTTGCACTACCGCGTGCGACACCCGTCATGCGCCGCGGTAGGAGTTTATGCTGTAGACCTGTCATTTGATATTGTTGGTTTGTGTAAACAGAATTGCTAGGCTGCAGGTTGGGGCAGTAGCGTTGTTGATGTAGCGTGCGAGCTTCCACGCTCGTTGCTTAACTCTGCTGCCCCCTCAGTCTGCCGCTCTAGAGTCTAACTCTGGAAGCTCTGGGTTTGTTACTCAGAAAGGCACGCGCCAGTGTTAGCGCCAGAAAGCAGCTGAAAACTGAAAGTAACTGATTAGTAGTAAACAATGAGACACAATGGGAGACCCCTCCAAGAACTAGCCTCCCCCCAGCTCTGTAGAGCTTGTTACTCAGTTCAACAGCCAATGAGAAAATAGCTCTATTTTCAGGCTGGCAGGTTTTCTCGGTGAGGCCTGCCAGATGATCGACAGCCCAAAACCCGCGCGTCGTCCGTTTTGCCTGAAAACTGGACCATACCATAATACCGACGCTGCGAACGTAGCCGTGCGGTCAGAATCAGCTAGAAAAACAGTAGCGAGGAGTTATGGCGGCCTGAACCTAGGCAGTGCCTATGACAGTCAGAGAAGCCGAACAGGGCCATATAGCATGAGACAAGGACCCTAGGCATAGTGCGACGCTACAGGAGCAACACCACGACTAAGGACAGTACTGGGCGCATGTAGTCAGTCTCTGCAGTGCCTGTGACAGCCGGCGGGTGGACCGCCGAGGAGTCCCGTCGATGGAGCTGAGCGCAACGCCGAAAGGAGGAGGCTCCAACAAACTGTGATTGGGCCTCAGTGTGTGTCTGCTCCACCAAGCGATACTCCAGCAGCGTCGAGTCTCGCCGTCAGTCATCTGTACGCCAATGTACGCAAGCCCGGAGGACACAATGGAGTACAAATGAGAAATGCACGAAAAAACCAACACTCCCCCATGACTCACAGGCGTAGTGCACATGGGCGGGTAGAGACATAGTCAATATCCAGACTTCCCCATGGCAAGCAAAGACGCAGGCAGAGACAAAGAGAGCCACTCACGGACGCACGCCGACCGAACTCACAGCCTTCTTGAACGAGGCGCGCTTCAGTGCCTTGGTCAAGAAGTCAGCCAACTGTCGTGCTGTTTCAACCCACACAATGCTGATGCTGTCGTCACGCAACAATGAATGCACATAGTGATACTCAACATTGATGTGCTTTGTGCATGTGTGATGTACACCGTCATTGTTGGTGATGGCCAAGGCACTCTCATTGTCACAATGCAAGGTGATGGATGCGACAGACCGATGCAACTCGGTCAATAGACGACGCAACCACACACTCTCACACGCGCCTGAGCCAAGGGCCATGTACTCAGCCTCAGCAGCGCTGCGTGCAACGCACCACTGCATGCCACTGCGCCAAGACATAGCTGTGCCGCCAATCAGAAAGATCCAGCCCGTGCGACTCTTACCGTCTGGACTGCCGGCCCAGTCACTGTCGGTGTAGCCCACTACGACGACGGACGGCTGGCGGCGGAACATGAGACCTCGCCGAGGGCTCGAGACGACATAGCGCAGTACTTGGATCGCGGCCTCAAAGTGGAGGTGACGCGCCTCCTGAGAGAACTGGGCCAAGAGGTTGACGGCAAACGCGATGTCTGGACGCGTCTTCGTCGCTAGGAACATCAGTGACCCAATGACCCGCAGATATGTGGTCACATCAATTGGCTCCCCCACAACAGCTGGGTCAGGACTCTTCAGCTTCACCTGGCCGTCGGGTGACATGGATGAAGATGCACTAGACACGAGGGGCAGGTCCTCGTCAAAGCGAGTGGACAGGGTCTGCACATAGGCAGCCTGGTGGACGTGCAGGATGCCCTGGGAGCGATCATGCTCGAGCTCCATGCCCAGGAAGACTCGGGCAGATTCGAGATCCTTCATCTGGTAGGCGGCGTGCAGCAAGTCCTTGACACGCTGGATAGCGGCCGTGTCTGGCGACACAATGAGGAGATCGTCAATGTAGACCAGAATTGCGGCGAAGGTCTGACCTCGCGTGCTGACAAACAGTGCGGGGTGAGCGGTGCTGCGCTGGAGGCCACCACGGAGAAGCGTGCTGCTGATCTCCTGGTTCCAGCACTGAGGGGACTGCTTCAGGCCATAGAGGCCCTTTCACAGCTGCCAAACCCTCCCAGTGCCGTCGTCGAAGCCTAGGGGCTGCACCATGTAGAGCTCCTCACCCTCTAGTGAGCCATGGAGGAACGCGATGCTCACGTCCATCTGATGCAGCTCCCACCCATGCTGGGCAACCAGGCTAAAGTGCGCCCGGCTAGTGGACAACCGACCGAGTGGGGCAAAGATCTTGTCGTAATCGACCCCAGGGACCTGAGTAAACCCCTTTGCTGTGAGGCGGGCCTTGTACTTGTCCAAGGACCCGTCAGGCTTCCACTTCCGCCAAGAGACGCACTTGGTACCAATGGCCTTCTGACGTGGAGGGAGGTCGACGAGGTCATACACGTGGTGCTGCCAGATAGCAGCGAGCTCCTCGACGCAGGCAGCATCCCAATGTGTGGCCTCAGGAGAGGCTCAGGCCTCGCGTAGGGTGGCTGGGTCCTCTGCGCGTGTTGTGGACCGGACTGAGAAGGCGTGTGCGTCACGAGCTCCAGGTGGGATGTGGGCGAGTGGAGCCACAACAGCCTGCCGATGCTTGTGATGAAGCATGGCGTAGCCCAGTACAGAGCCCGGGTGAAGGTTTGAGATGATGGCCGAAGTGGTCAGGCCGAGAGCCTTTCTGCCAGGGTCTCCACTCACGATCGTGGGAGTGGAATAGACACGTGGAGCCAAAGGGGGTCGAGGCGCCACGGGACGCGGTGCGATGGTCTGCGCGCTCACTGTCGGCCGAGGTTGGAGGCTGCTGCCTAGGCCACGTGTGTAGCGTGGTCGGGCAGGAGATGGCACTGAGTCCGACGGGCCAACGGACGCGACTGGGGCTGTCGGCCCGGAGGAGCCAGCAGATGCGACAGGCGCTGCTGGCCCGGAGGGGCCAGCGGAGGTGACAGGAGCTGCTGGGCCGGAGGGGCCAGTGGACGCGACTAGGGCTGTTGGCCCAGAGGAGCCAGCAGATGCGACAAGCGCTGCTGGCCCGGAGGGACTAGAGAGGTGACAGGAGCTGCTGGGCCGGAGGGGCCAGCGGACGCGACTAGGGCTGCTGGCCCGGAGGGGCCAGCAGACGCGACTGGGGCTGCTTACCCAGAGGGGCCAGCGGACGCGACTGGGACTGCTGGCCCGGAGGGGCCAGCGGATGCGACGGGGACTGCTGGTCCGGAGGGGCCAGCAGACGCGACTAGGACTGCTGGCCCGGGGGGGCCAGAGGACGCGACGGGGACTGCTTGCCCGGAGGGGCCAGCGGACGCGATTGGGGCTGCCGGCCCGGATGGGCCAGCGGACGCGACTGGGACTGCTGGCCCGCGGGGGCCAGAGGACGCGACAGGGGCTACGGGCTCAGAGGGACATACTGATGTGTCACTCGGAAGCGACAGGACGGAGGACGGACTCACCACTCCCCCACGCGACGGGAGGGACACGGACGAGCGGGAGCGGATGAGGTCCCGGGGAAAAAGGTCCTCGAAGAAGAGTGCACCGCGGGACTCTACGATGTAGTGGCGGGAAGGGTCCCAGAAGCGCCAGGCCTTGGACGGATGAGACACACCAAGGAAGGTGCAGGGGCGTCCGTGGGGGGCGAGCTTGCCGCCCTGTTGTGGGGCGGGCAGCCACACAATGGCCATGCAACCCCAGACGCGAGCCGGGCGGAGGTGAGCGCGCCGACCGCACCAGTGCTGGTATGGCGTGGAATGGCGGGGAAGGGGACCGTGGGGAATCCGGTTCCAGACCTAGGTCATGTAGGCCATGGCTTTAAAATAGAAGCCATCGGAGAGACCGGACTCGACCCGCATGGTGCGGACGGTGTCGGCCATGGTACGGTTCCACCGCTCGGAGACGCCGTTCTGGGCGGGTGTGTAGGGCGCAGATGTCTCATGGTGGATCCCGCGAGAGGCGAGAAAGGTTGTGGCCTCACCAATGTACTGTCCACCACGATCGGAGCGAAAGTGGTGAAGAGGGCGGCCACACTCGTGCTTTGCGAGGACAAGCCAGCTGTGAATGGCTCGGGCGACATTGCTCTTCTGCTGGAGGCAGAAGACCCAGCGGTAGCAAGAATAGTCATCCGTAAGGGTCAGGATATAGCGGCCATGCTCACCGACGGACGCGGTGGGGAGAGGGCCCATGACGTCCGAGTGGACAAGGTCGAGAGGGGCGAACGCACGGGAGGAAGACAAGGGGTACGTGGACCGGTGCATCTTCCCGTGAGCACAGTCAATGTACTTAGCGGGGCATGGGAGAGGGAAAGTCTGTGGGTCAAGGCCCTTGGCCGGCTGGGTGCGGAGCATGCTCTCTACGGCGACGGATTGAACATGGCAAAGGCGGCAGTGCAAGAGGCGGGTGTGCTGAGGAGAAAGCGTACTGGTGACAAACACATGGCCTGTGGTGGCCGAGGGGGAAGAGACAGGAGGAGAAGAGGAGAGGCGAGGAACATGCCACAGGTTGCCACGGGTGGTGGCGTGCAGTACGACAAGACCAGACGGACGCAACGACACAGTGCCAACACCACGCGAGTGTACAACGTCCATGCTCATACGGTCAAGGGCAGTCAGGGACAGGAGGCTGAGCTCGAGACCAGGGACGAAGAGGACATCGGTCAGAAAGACGTCACCAGCAGGACCAAGGAAACGAACGACGCCAACACCACAGACAGGCAACACTTGTCCGGAGCCCGTCAAGACCCCGGAGACATCGCCTACAGGACCGAGCATACTGAAGGCCTCGCGAGAGGCCGTCATGTGATTCGTGGCCCAGGAGTCGATGATCTAGGTCTCAACAAGGTCTTGGACAGGGGTCGCCAGATCACTAACGGTCACATGGCAGCAAGCAAGGGACGCAGACGCGGTGGAAGGAGGCGCGAAACGAGACTGCCAATCGTCAAGCCACGCAATGTTGTCAAGGAAGAGGGTGGAGGAGACCACGGGAGACAACGAGACAGATGAGGAAACGGGACATGACCGCAGCTCAGTCTCTGTCATGCAGGGCTGGGCAGGAGGGCAGGAGGTGATGCAACTCGCACTTCCCTTGGGAGGAGGGCGAGGCAGGCCAAGTTGGAGAGCGATGAACTGCTCCACCTGACGCTCATGGGAGGACGACCCGGGAGTGTAGACGGAGTGCGGAGTGACGGAACCGGAGCCCGCGTAGTAGGAGGGCTGAGCCGGCGAAGGAAGCAGAAGCGCCGATGGCTGTGGGTAGTCCTGCGGCGCGGGTGTCTGCAGGACAGGCAGAGCTATCGGAGTGGAAGAGCTGCTTGACCAGGTCGGAGTGTCAGGGCCAGCAGCAGCAACGGCGGCAAAGGCGAGACGGTGCTCCCACTGGCGACGCAGGGTGGCGATGACGCGCGCCTCGTCCGTCGGGAGAGGGCACGTGTACCACCCGTGCCCGGGCTGGCCACAGTTGTGGCAGACCGAGCCACCACCGCTAGACCCGGTCGACGACTGCTGCTGCTGCGGTTGCGGCGGACCCTTGCCTTTCTTGTTCCGGCGTGGGTGTCAGTGCTGCCGGAAAAAATCCGGCAGCATTTCCCTTGGCCTAGTGGCCGTGGGAAAAATTTTGACGCCGCCACCAGGTGGGTCAATGCTGCCGGGAGAAATCCGGCAGCATTTCCCCTACACTGGCGCGTATGGAGAACCGCCGGCATTGTCTGGCACCTGTACGCCAGTCTTTTGTTGCTCGTGCTACACTATGGCTCTGATACCAAAACACAATTGCACGGCTGCAGGTTGGGGCAGTAGCATTGTTGATGCAGCGTGCGGGCTTCCACGCTCGTTGCTTAACTCTGCTGCCCCCTCAGCCTGCTGCTCTAGAGTGTGACTCTGGAAGCTCTGGGTTTGTTACTCAGAAAGGCACGTGCCAGTTTTAGCGCCAGAAAGCAGCTGAAAACTGAAAGTAACTGATTAGTAATGAACAATGAGACACAATGGGAGACCCCTCAAAGAACTAGCCTCCCCCCAGCTCTGTAGAGCTTGTTACTCAGTTCAACAGCCAATGAGAAAATAGCTCTATTTTCAGGCTGGCAGGTTTTCTCGGTGAGGCCTTCCAGACGACCGACAGCCCAAAACCCGGGCGTCGTCCGTTTTGCCTGAAAACTGGACCATACCATAATACCGACGCTGCGAACGCAGCCGTGCGGTCAGAATGAGCTAGAAAAATAGTAGCGAGGAGTTATGGCGGCCTGAACCTAGGCAGTGCCTATGACAGTCAAGGATGCTAGACAGGGCCATACAGCAAAAGACAAGGATCCTAGGCACAGCGCGACGGTACAGGAGCAACACCACGACTAAGGACAGTACTGGGCGCATGCAGTCAGTCTCTGCAGTGCTTGTGACAGCCGGCGGGCTGACCGCAGAGGAGTCCCGTCGATGGAGCTGAGCGCAATGCCGGAAGGAGGAGGCTCCAACGAACTGTGAGTGGGCCTCAACGTGCGTCTGCTCCACCAAGCGACACTCCAGCAGCGTCGAGTCTCGCCGTCAGTCATCTGTACGCCAATGTACACAAGTTGGGAGGACACAACGGAGTACAAATGAGAAATGCACGAAAAAACAAACATGTGTGGCTTCCACCCGTCACGACGGACATTGCTAGTTTACCGATATACCCACATCCGGGGTATATGGTGGAGGAGAGAGTGACGACACGACAGGCCTTCGGGGCGTCTTGATACTCTTCCACCATGTACGAGAGCGCCTGCGAGACGCAGTCGATGCGTTCCGGTGGCCCTGTGGGCTTGTCGGGAGCTAGGAGAGTTTTCTCGGTGGGTTGAGACCCGCGCACCCGGTGGACTTTACCGGTGCGACAAGGAGACCCGGTGGCTGTTGTGGGGCTTCCGATGTTCGGAAAGCCGTGTGTGATGTCTGGACGCTGATTCTGAGATTTTCTGGCAATGTTCATGTTTTCTCGGTGGTCGAGACCCGGGTACTCGGAGAGCTGTTGCGCTGCCTCGAGGAGACCACCGTTATTGTTATCGTGGTGTACGCAGTGTGTTCTCCCTGCTGACCCGTTTGGGCTCAGCGGGGGTGACGGGGCCCGGTGAGGCTAGCTGCCGGCGTCCCTACTTAAGCGCGATAGGGGCTCATTTGTACTCTCTCCTTGTTCTTTATATTCAGCGTTCGAGACTTAGCCAAATTCTTGCTGTCTTGCATCGTACTCACACACAGAGCTCATGTTCATTTTTGCATGGGCCTGCATGCCCTAAAAGTTATTTCCAATTTGGTATCAGAGCACAAGGGGGCGTGTGAGCAGCAGAAGCAGCAGCAGTGGACGGAACGCGAAGAGAACGCGCCACGCGGAGCCACGCCGGCAGCAGCGTGAGGGAGCGTGAAGCGACTGCACGCGAACGCCACAGGGGCGGTGAGCCGCACATAGCAGCACTAGGACTGCGGCGGCAACAGCAAAGGCAACAGCAACAATAGCCATAGTAGCGGCGGCAGCAGCAGCAGGGTCAACAGTAGCAACAGCAGCGTGCAGCAGGAGCAGCAGCGGCGAAAGCAGCAGCAACAGCGCATCAGCCGCTACAGCAGCAGCAGTAACATCGTGCAACAACAGCAGCAGCGGCAAAAGTAGCTGCAGCAGCAGCCGCAGCCACTATAGCAGTGGCGGCAGCACCAGCAGCGTGTAGCAGCGACGGCAGTAGCAGCAGCATGCAGCAGCAGCAGCGTCGGCATCAGCAAGCAGCAGCAACAGCTGCGACGGCAGCAGTAAGCAGTAGCAGCAGCTACCGCATAGAGCAGTAGCAACAGCAGCAGCAGAAGCAGCAGTAGAAACAAAAGGAGTAGGAGCAGTAGCAACCGCAGCAGCTGCACCTGCCACTACAGCTACTACTGCCGCTGTGAGGAGGGCCTCGTAGCCCTCCTCTGAGGGGGGGTCCTCTGAGGGGGCCTGTCGGCCCCGTTCGCACCCCCCCCTCCCTTCCTTCCCTTCTCAAGGGGGCCCTTCGAGGGCCCAGCCAAGCCCCTCCAAGGGGCCCTTCGGAGGGGGCCCATCGGCCTCGTGGGCCCCCTCGGCCCCGTCTGTCCCGTCGGCCAACCGACGGAGGGGCCGGGTCAGAGGGGCGGAGAGGACCCCCACCCCCCCCCCTCGCTCCCTCCTCCCACCCACACCCACTCGCTCACTCGCTCGCTCAGCGAGCGAGCGAGCAAGCATGTACGGGAGGGAGGGCTGGACAAGCCGGACAGCCCCTCCCCTCTCCCCTCCTTATTTTCTCCGTTCGCCCACAGTACGGGCAATCGAGAAAAGGGGTGGGGGGTGAGGAAAAAAAAATACGAAAAGGGGTACACCTGAAAGAGAGTGAAACAGAAAGGGAGAAAAAGCAACCCCTAAAAAAAAGGGCGAGGGCCTAAGGCGAGCAAAGGGGAGACCTAGAAAAAAAAGGGGTGGAGGGTGAGGGCAAAAGGAAAAAAAAAGAGGGGGGTGGCCGTGGGCAAGGAAAAAAAAACAGTAAAAGAAAAAGGATGATCTTCCAACTACTACCGCCGCAACAGCAGCAGCTCTCATAGCCACAATAGCAACATCAAGCGGTGGAGTGTCGACGACTACTTAGTGTGGCGGCTGCACGAGAGCGTGCACTTTTGCCTTCAGAGCCGAAAGGAGACTGTCGTCGACAGCGATCTCCACTTCGAGACGCGTCCTGGACCGGCGTCTTCCTGGGGCCCGTGGATAATTGCGCGCACTTTGCCCGTAGGATCGACGGCGTATTTGAGTCTTACCATCTCCGAGGGTTGGGTCGTCTACCGCTTGGAGCAGCAGCCACACCTGCAGCCGCCACCTCTTCTAGTCTTGGAGCAGTCTTTGCTCTATTAGTGGCAGCAACATTAGTGGCATCAGTTAGTCAGACTATAGTCTCCGGGCGTGCTGTGGTAGTGTAGCTCGTCCGTCTGGTCACGTTTGCTGACCCGGACGCCGTGACCTCCAGGAGTGACTGTACCTAATGGCCTCGTTCTCTCCCGTGGCTTGGTGTTCACCACTGAGAGTAGGTGCCCTCGGTACCTATCCATCGTCCAGCGCACGAGATGAGTGCGCGGACATGTGAGCAGGCGCCTTGCGCTTTCGCCTGTTACTATTGTAGTGATGGACGTCATGGTTGGCGTCGCTATTGGATGCGCCCTCCCGGCTGGCATCCACCTTGGCTACAGCCTCGTCCGATCCTGCATCCTCCACAGCATACGGATCTATCGGCGTTGGTAGATCCCCTAGCTGGACCTCTGGCAAGCATATTCGCCGAGATCCACGGCCTCTGGCAGACGGTACAGCGGCTTTGTGACCTCGTCGTCACTGAGCGTGCTTCTGCTACTCGCTTGTCGACGGCCTCTTCGATCACATCTCCTCCATCCTGTCCTCCTTCCTCATCGAATGGTGTACCTTCAGCTCCACCTGCCAGTGAGTCCAAGGCTGCCACCATCCTGTCGATCCTTCGCTCTACGACCACGACGCCATCTCGCGATGACATGCCTTCATGCAGTCGTTCCTGTCGAGTGACTCTGCGACGTCGGCGTACGCGCTCCGCACGGCGTGCTCGCGCCGGTGTTGATACATCCTCCATCTCCTCGGCCTCTATTGCTCTACCTGTCAAGGGGGAGTGTGGTCACCGCGCATTGCGTGATGTGACAGTAGCGACAGGATCCGCACTCGCGCCGGGCCGTGCTACCCGAGCATCAGCTCAGGCAGACTCAAATGATACGGTGACAGCACATGGCGTGGAGTCTTACCCCGACATGGCGTTCATGGTGGAGAGTTGCCTTTCATCGTCCAGGTTGGATCCTGATCTTCCACAGCAGCAGACGATATGAGGAGGAACGCAGGCACGACGTCCTTGGACGGTGCCACTCGTGGCTCCGACCGGTAGAGGCCCGGGGGTGGCACATGAGTCTCGTACGGATTGAGATGCATCTACGGTACTTTTGGGGGAGAGTGTGCAGTAGACTCACACCAGTCTGGCGGATGTTAGGGTGCTTGGGACGTGCATGTCATTAAGGTCGACATCTATGCTGAGGCAGCAGTCGGACATTCCACAGCTGCAGGTTGCTTCAGGAGGAGTGCAGGTCCCGTGTGCCTTGGCGGTGCCACTTGCGACTGCGACCGGTAGCGGCCTGGCGGTCACACAGGAGTCCCGCACGGATCGCGATACCCCACACCGATCTTCGGGATCGTTGGCGCACGAGATTCACATTAGTACAACAACAGTTGCAATGCATGAGCAGAGTCGGCTGGTTGGTCTTTTGGAGGTTGAGGCATTCTTGAGAGAAGTAGTTCTGAGAGGTGTCATTGGGACACGTGCTGCAGCAGACTCAGCAGGTTTCACCGGGTCATCTGCGCTACCTGAGCACCACCTTCAACGTCAGGAGTCACACATGTTCCCTGAGTCTACGTCCCGTGCATAGGACGGAGCACCGACACACATGACGGAGTCAGATGATGGTCTTCACTCCATTATTGAGTAGGTGGCAGCGAGCAGCCTTCCCGGCGAGACAGTGCGTGAGCACTAGTTGCGCTTGTTGGTCGCCTTGACGGACATTGCTGAGCCGGAACCTTGTACACTTGTGTCCATTACGGCGGCAGTCGAGGATACTGGAGAAGATCCATACATGCAGATGGAGTCACCTCGTCAGCAGGAGCTGAGTTCTGTCCCCTCGGTTTCACCTGTTGGTGACCCTACCGATCACATAGACACCGAGAGTGGTAGTACCTGCACGGACGACGTTTCCACATGCTCTACAGACTCTGACGACTCCTCCTTCTCCTTCTCTCTCGGCATGCAACCGCTCACTCCTCGCATGACGGACACGAGCTGTGATGTGGATGCGACACCTGCAGCTGCATCCGATGTTCCAGCGTCTCAGCACATTGTGAGCTTGGTTGACCCCCAGGAGGATGCAGCAGCACCAGTTCCATCGTCTTAAGCAGCAGAGATGCAGATGGCGCTGTACTCACGAGTTGTGCAGTCTGCATGTGCAGCATCCAGTGAGGTAGAGTTCATTCTACACCAGGTCGACATGGGCCACCTCGACATGTCCGAGGCAGATTATGTTGATCTGTAGTAGCGTGTAGTCATGAGACAGTGGGAGATGATGGCAGCGCGTGAGCGATTCTCAAGGGAGAGCAGCATCATTGCTATCGGTAGGAGCCTTCCGACAGCAGCATCTGGCACACCTATACCTGGGGAGGATCTTGTACGTGCTCCGAGTATGACGTCCGTTGGGGACACTGTTATAGGAGAGGTGAGCGTGCCTTTGGCTTCCGCCATCCTCGCTCCTGTCGACCCCATCATCGCTCCTCCTTCTTCTACTACTGCCATCACGCACCTTCATCCACCCGACTCACCTGCATCATCTTCTTCTTCATCCACGAGTGGTGATCCGGTTCGTCGCTCCAGCTCTCCTCTTGTGGGAGTTCACCCTTGTGTCTTAGGGTGTGCTATCCCGTATCGGAGGCCAGCTCCGCCACTTTATCCACGCACGCGTGGTGCTCGTCCATTCCTGTTCCTCCGGCGCACACAGATGCATTGCGGCAGTGCGGAGGCAGGAGAGACTGTGAGTTGGGACCCTTGGTTGTCACGTGAGGACTGGTGTACCCCAGGTGATGCAGATTCACGTGAGGAGTTGTAGCCGGAGACACCACTTCGTCTTTGAGGGAGGGAGTCGACTCGCAGGTGACATGGGGAGCTATCTCTACATGATGGATACACCACATGACTCATCGCCCAGGATCTATTCAGCTACGACATTAGCATCTCCATCGAGGACATCGCTGCCAGGTTCATCTGCCCAGGGGGAGTGTTGTGTGGACCTCGACCTGGCGCGATGCCATGGGAGATGCATGGCGAGATCCATGCTCTGTTGTGAGCATCTACAGCATCCCGCATGTGGCTCATGCTACGTACCTGCACAGCTGCATATAGATGGTAGTACACTGTTGGTCGAGACCCGGACACTTGGTGCATTGTACCAGTGTCACGAGGAGACCATGTGATCCTTTGTCTTATAGTGTGGCTATACTGTGTGTGGCATGTGCATGCGAGCTGTTGGTCGAGACCCGGACACGTGGTGCGTTGCACCCATGTTACGAGGAGATCCTCCCTTGATCCTGTATTTGGATGATGATACTATTGTGTTGGATTGCTCGTAGCGGTCGAGACCCAGGCCCTGGTACCGCTGGTGTCACGAGGAGACCATCTTGTCCTCTGACATGTGCATGACATGTGTATGTGCATTACACTAGTTTGTGTGCGTGTGCATCACTCCTCTCATGGTCGAGACCCAGACACTTGGTGGGCTGTGCCTGTGTCCAGGGAGACCCTAGATGGATAGCAGATGAGTGTGTGTGTGTGTGTGTGTGTGTGTGTGAGAGTTGACTCATGCATGTTACGGCTTGCCATACATTGTTGTTCCATGCCTTCGTTCATTCGTTCTGGCGTGGACGGTTATGTCAGCCAGGGGGTGTGTTGGTTTGTGTGGCTTCCACCCGTCACGACCGACATTGCTAGTTTACCGATATACCCACATCCGGGGTATATGGTGGAGGAGAGCGTGACGACACGACAGGCCTTCGGGGTGTCTCGATACTTCTCCACTAGGTACGACAGCGCCTGCGAGACGCAGTCGATGCGTTCTGGTAGCCCTGTGGGCTTGTCAGGAGCTAGGAGAGTTTTCTCGGTGGGTTCAGACCCGCGCACTCGGTGGACTATACCGGTGCGACGAGGAGACCCAATGGCTGTTGTGGGGCTTCCGATGTTCGGAAAGCCGTGTGTGATGTCTGGACGCTGATTCTGAGATTTTATGGCACTGTTCCTATTTTCTCGGTGGTCGAGATTAGGGTACTCGGAGAGCTGTTCCGGTGCCTCGAGGAGACCACCGTTATTATTATAGTGGTGTACGCAGTGTGTTCTCCCCGCTGATCCATTTGGGCTCAGCGGCGGTGACGGGGCCCGATGCGGCTAGCTGCCGGCGCCCCTACTTGAGCCAGCTGGGGGCTCATTTGTACTCTCTCCTTGTTCTTTATATTCAGCGTTCCAGACTTAGCCAAATTCTTGCCGTCTTGCATCGCACTCACACACAGAGCTCATGTTCATTTTTGCATGGGCCTGTTGTCGTGATGTTGTCAGTCATACACAGTTGTACAGTTGGTTGTGACCACTCGGCCGTGTCCATGCTCGTTCAGATCCTTGAGGCGGACCCAGCTGGAGACAGAGTTCCTTGAAGTGATGCTCCACCCGCTGGAGGCAGCCTGGCAGCCTACCCAGTGTACCAGAGGGCTCCCACAGCCCACGGACTACGTTTGGAGGTCTTCAGGATTTTCTCGGTGGACAGCCCTGCCAGGCTGATTTACATGTTTTTTTCCTTACACTCTCCGGCTGTTCCCGGATGTAGGCATGTGACCAGTCGTTGTGTCTGTCTTTTCATCGTGCATCCGTAGGATCAGACGACGCTTCGTTTGGATGCTTGTGCGCAGAATCATGGCCAAAACATTGGTTTTGGGCCGGTTCAGGTTTGACAGGCACCGCCGTGTGCGCCACCCGCCGTGAGCCACGGCGGCTATTTATGCTGTGGACCTGTCATTTGTTATCTCTCTCTGCATTTACTTCAGTTGAAGCTTGAGATACAAGTGCACGTGTCTCTCCCTACCCTTGTTGTCCCTTGCATGACCTGTGTGTCAACCAGCCAGACCTGTGCTGTCAGGCTAGCAAGCAGAAAGGCTAGGAAACTTCCTGGAATCTTCTCATGGTATCAGAGCAGGCGAGCCAGTGCTCGTCGTGCTGCGCAGCAGAGACGCAGCAGCTGCAGCAACAGTGAGCAGCAGCAGTGGCAGCAGCCCACAGCAGCAGCAGCAGAGCCTGGCTAGACCCATCACCACCCTAAGTCGCTTGAAGCGACAAGAGCACGCAGCGACGCATATGCCATCATCCTGATGCGTCAGAAACCGCAACGGCAGGTTCGTGCTGCAGCTGCAGCGTGCCACAATGGCTTGAGGCCGTTGGAGCCCTTGCGCACAGCAGCAGCCGGTCCGAGGCCGCCCGTGTGGCAACTTGGAGCCGCAAACCGGGCAAGCAACAGCACCATCAGCGAGCAACAGCAGCAGCGGCGGCCGTGGCCACTCAGGCACCAGAGGCACCAGTACCTTTTGTAGGTGCTGACTCCAGCCGTGCAGCTTCCTGGAAGCCGCACGGACGTGGAGGAGCCGCAGACGCAAATCGCGTCAGCCGCCATCCTNCCGAGCAGCTCCAAGGGCAAGGAGCTGGAGGACACTGTCACGAGCGGGGGCCGCAGCCCACGCTCAAAGGCGATTGACTTCCTGCTGGTGGAGCAGTCGTCACTCCGCCAGCGCCAGGATGAGCAGTCAGCTACGCTGCGAAAGATCCGCGATGCCTTGGTCTCTCTGTCTGGGACACCGGGACATCAGCCCAGGAGAGAGAGAGCGGCAACCCCATCAGCCCAGGAGTCTGCTGGCCCCACTGCCGCCCCTGCGCAGAGACGAGAGTCCATGGTCGAGGAGTGGGATCAGGCGCCACCTCCCACTGGGGAGGACGCGCTTCGCCGGCTGATGGAGCAGATGAGGAGCCTGCGCATTGAGACACCGGCGCCCAGTCCGAGGGGACAGCAGCAGCAGCAGCAGCAGCAGCAGACCGACCCGCGTCAGGTCTCGGGTGCCGCTGGAGGAGCAGCGTTGATGCCTTTCATGCCCTTCCCACGCCCGCTCCTAGCACCACCAGAGGTCCAGCTCCCCACGGAGCGACGACCCAAGGACTTCGAGACTTCCCCGCCTCGCTACGACAGCAAGGCGGGGTTTGACTGTTGGGAGGTGCTGTTTCAGGTATGGGCAGACTCAGAGGGAGTCTGGCCCTACTACCACAGCCAGTACCAGACGGCTGATCCGCTCCAGTCCCAGACGGCAGCGCGTGCCATGCGTGGACTGCTGTACGCAGTTCCACAGGAGACAGTGGTCGACTTCCGCCCCTTCCTGGGCGCGCCTGGGACAGGAGCAGGCGCAGACCCGCGCCGCGGCTGGGAGCTGGCGCTGACCCTTTTTGCAGCAGAGACTCACGCGACCCGGTCAGCGCGCCTTCGCGAGTTCCACTCCCTTCATCAGGGATCCTCGGAGTCAGCAGCTGATTATTGGCGTCGGGCCATGCGCCTGTACACTCGTCTGGGCACCGGAGGCGGCTCTCAGCTCTGGGCGCTGGACACCATCATGCTGGGAGTGCGCCCCGAGCTCACTGACACCTTCTCCCGCCTCGACCAGGACGTCCTCGCGTCCATGTCCGACACCCTGCAGCT